>CABFWB010001332.1:152973-168857 GCA_902151455.1 Timema bartmani | reverse complement strand
TTAAGTCACTCGCTCGCCCAGTCTGGCCGTCCCCTAACATTGGATGCACTCCACATATGCATCGAGTTAATATATTCTGCCAATGTTTCCACAACTTGTCCTAATAAAGGATGGTCAAATTTCGCATCAAATTGTCCTACATTTTCAATCTGAACAATTTTTATCATTTACGCCTGAGGCATCTGTAACTGAGTAGTCAAAGGTTACATATTTTTATTAAACTTGTTCAAACCGTGTGGGTTGTTTTAAACGTTGAATTGAGCAACAATTTTTCAAGTTTTACATGGTGTGGTGAATTTCACTTCTCATTCGCCCCACCTGTGGCTACATTAAAAAATATGTCATGCACCTCGGTCTTAACACTTTTAACAACGATCACTCTTGACTCATGAGGTAATTTAAAATGGTTTTTTTAGCACTGCTTATCACTAGCCGCTCACTGCCCGTTTGGGTTGTACGCCTATGTACTAACTACTCTGATAGTTCTCAGGATTAGGACGGTTATATTTATAGGAAGTGTACCTGCATTTGCAAAGAGGGAGAGTGGAAAACCATTTTGGAAAACCACCCTCAGTACACCCGACCAAGATTCGAACCCCAATCTCCCCGTCATCGGCAGTCTAGTCTACTCCGAGAATGACGCGTCACGCGTTAGACCACGCGGCCACTGAAACAGGTAAAATGTTTTTAAACATCTTGGTTTAGTGAGTGTTATAATACTCCAATAAGCTACTACCCTAGGAATTGAGTAGGAAATTAATATTCAAAACAAAAAATACTTTTAGGAAGGGCAGTTAAACTTAAACACACCCCATGCAACTGCCAAGGTCAGGAAATTAGCTTTTTTCCCTTTCTCCATTGGCGTAGTCGTAAATTTAGCAGTGCTGGAACGCAAGGCTGTTGCCACCCTAAAGTTGAAGGGGCCGCCGTAGGCGAATAAAATTCAACAAACATAAATGCCTCTAGAAGTTATTTGGAGCATTTTTTAATGGTTACTAAGGCAGAAACTTACTTAGTGCACTTCCCCCTAAAATTCCAAAAATTCGCATAGTGTACAGTAAATTTCATCAGAATTTATTGATTCATAGTATGATACAAGTTTTTACATATAGACTAATATTGAAATAAAATCAATTAGTTAACTTGGAATTGCATAGTATAAAACTTTACTAAAAAAAAAAAAAGTTGAAAATTTTCCCACGAAAAGCAGTGCCGGAACGGTGTAACCGCTCCACTTCACCACTGCCTTTCTCTAAGTGATTGTGTTTGGTATTTATGTTAGCTTTTACAGTAACTAACTGCATAAAAGATCAAATCAAAATATGTAAGTTGGAACCGGACAACGCAGTAGTTCCAATAGGTAGACTCACTCTAGTGGATTGATACGACAAATTCTACCAAACGTAATCTATTGGTAGATTTGTATTCGTCTCCTTACTTCGTTCTTCACTGCTCTTTTCCCCTTCTCCAGCCATCTCCCCCCCCCCTTCCCACCGCCAACACTATTCCGAACCTTCTAACTTGTCTAACACATGGCTGTTACGCACGCACTCGCTGCACGTTTGATTTGTTGTGTTCACTTTCCCTTACGTTTTGCTTTGGCGGGAATATTTACTTCCGCCCGCTCACTTCTTTCTGTCGCCACAGTGTTGCCATATGCACTAGAAATCAACGCGCAACCGTAACAAACATGAGGAATGCTAGAAAAGGTTGGATTAAATAGTCCCTAACATCAGTGTGCATGCGGACTGAACGCCAACCTCATATAATATTATTTTCCGGTGACGTAAGGTTCGGGGTTCGAAACTCAGCCTGGTGTAGTGAGGGTGATTTTCCGTAAAAATGTTTTCCCACTCTCCATTTCTTCTACATTTTCAACTTTCCCCTCCCATTCTACATTAAATTAATTAAATGTGGAACATTCGCACGGGAACCAAGATGCACTAGAAATAAGTAGAAATATTCACTTGATTTACGTACAAATACTCGATCGTACACATCGACGCATATGCTCAAGTGAAAAAAAAGTATGTTTTGGCTTATGTGGCATGGTATAAGGCGTAACTATCGTCTTAGACTAGACTGCCTATGACAGGGGGATCGGGGTTCAAATCCCGGTCGGTTGCACTGAGGGTAGTTTTCCCTAAACGGTTTGCTACACTCCCTCCACGTAAATACGGGTACACTTCCTATATATTCAACGTTCCTCATCCCTAATTCATTAGCGTAATTAGTACACATGCGTATAGCCTGAAAATGTAATAGAGCTTGGTGCAAAAAATAAATAAAAATAAATTGTGTGGTGTGGTGTGGCCACCAAAGTGGGAGATTTCCAATTAAAAATAAATATGTGTTTAAGTGCTCAGACAGTTCCAACCACAAAGAATTACCAAAGATTTGGCTGGATGACCCGAATCAGTGGGCACTCTGTATGGATGTCAATCTTGTGGTCGGGGTTCCAATCCCAGACCTGTGTACCGATTAAAGTTTTTCCTAAATTATTTTCCTCTCTCCCTCCTTGCAAATATGGGTACATTTTCACTCTAAAATTATACCGTCATTTTACCTACCCAACTAGCTTTTATTTTTATCACCGCATCTTACTACCTGTTCAGGTTATACGCATAACTTATATGATATTTACTTTAACGGGATAGAGATGATGAAGCATTTAAGGGGTTGTTTACTCGCATTTTCGCGGTTTTTGAACCCCCATCTACCTGTCTTTAGCAGGCCACTCTAACACGAGAGTGACGCCTTAGACCATTCGGCCACTGAAGCTAATCATTAGCGTCATTAATATTATACGCGTGTAGTCCAAATGGGTGGTGAGGGAGACGCGGTGGGAAAAATATAATAGTTGGATGACTTATGGACGCGTTTGTCTTCGATTGTTTGTTTGCCCGTAATGTAATTAGAGGTGCCAACTATCTCGGAAAGAACTTTTTTTTTATTTTAACGTGGGGCTCCGGAATCCAAAATAGAATGTTAATTTTACATTTTAAAAAAATCACAGCTTTTCACAGCTTTCTATATTGTTGGCGAGAGTAAGTACATTTGACAATAACTTGTGAGCAGACCATCCACATGAATGACACAGACGCCATAAGCTGAAAATAGTTAGGCTATCACCAGCCACCATGGGAAGAGAGCAACTTCCCACGTGGTATAGTGATCATTGCACCTGGATACGAACTTAGGGCTGATGACGAGGAGATCGAGGTTCGAATCTCAATCGGGTGTACAGAGGGTGGTTTTACAAAATGATTGTCTACCCTCCCTCCACGAACATTCGGGTACACTTCATATAAATATAACCTTCCCAATCCCTAAATCCCTCGGCGTAATTAGTACATAAACATACAACACGAACGGGTAGTAAGGCGTGGTGCTTAGGAAATAAAAAAGTTTCCACTGGTTTTACACCTTCATATTCACTATCACCCTCATCTCGGTGGGACATGGAAAGAGCCTCCACGAAAAGGATGTACGATTAGTACAGTCGAGCGTCTCCTGGTCAACGGTATAATTGGAACTGTCTAATCTTTCTACAAACTGGGCTATGAGTGATATATATGTATATACAGGGCTCCACGAGTCCTCGTATTTCGTGCTTCGAACTGAGCTCCTCATTAAAGTTCAGGATTGAGACCGAAAGTTTTGTATGCTCGTCATTTTCGAGCTTCCTTTTGATATAAATACAAACTAATTTTTAATAACGAAATGGTACGTATAGGCTATTTAATTTAGTTGATATAGGCAGTTTAATTTATAAATCGTTCGGTAACTTAACAAAGTGTTCAGATTAATATCAAATTTTACATTAATAACGTAATAAAGCTTTAAAACTAAGCTATTCCAATATTTTCATCCATTTTGAATTATTTATCCTCGATTAAAGTTAACTTCATGACAAGGCAATGAAAATAAAATTATCAAAATAGATCACTAAATATTTGAATATTTATTATTCTTACTATTTTTACATGGTTCCTTTCTAAAATTATAATTTTAGTCAAAATAAATTTAACATTGAGAATACATATTGTTCGTTTTCAAATTTAAATTATTTAAAACATTTACTATTACGTTTAACTACAAAACTAGCATTAATTACAATTTTACTATAGAATTATGTTGGTTTACCTGTCTAAAACCAGCGTTGATCAGCATTGCAATAAATATTATACCAATCTTACCATATTTTAATAAAAGAAAAGCACTTATTATTTCATATAGTGTACTAAAGTTATTATTTTAACCATCTAATTTCTCATTTAAGAGTATTAACATAAAATTTTATAAGAATTACAAAATTGAATTTAAATAAATTTCATAATAAGATAAATTTATAGTGAGCCCATATAAGGCGTCTTCTTAACTGTGCATAGAGGAATGGAATTGGAACAGGAATAATAAACGAAATATGAAACAATTCAAATTTTTAAATGCTTGTGATTCTAACGTTTTAATAGGTTATTTAAAGGTACGGAGACTTATTTTGGGGAAATATATGTTATTAAAATGTCAATCGTTGACCTTTTTTGTAATTTTTAGTGTAATTTTAATGTCTTATAAACATGATTGTTGAAGCAGTTTAATAATTTTTCCATCATATATTTATTTGATTGTCGTTCTTATTTTTAAATCATGTTTTGTTATTTCTAACTTTAAAACCAAATTAAAGTTTTTTAAACTCTATTTTCAAAAGTATTTTATATTTATAAAACTGAGTATCATTCTTATTCTAAAAACATGTGTTGTTTTCATATATTTTTAAAATCTAATATATTTAAAGGCGTGTTATCTACATTTTATGTTTGTTTTGACTGGTGACATTTTAAATGTTCTATTTACTTTTAAAATAAACAAATATAACTTGCTCTTTAACACTTTACAATTATGAATAGGCTATACTTGAACTTGACTCGAGCTCGGGAGCTTTTTGAAATATTTGACTTGAGTTCGATTCCATACGAAGAACCCAATATTGAAGATACATAATATATATATAATTTTATTGGATATATGGGAAGAGGATAGGTTATTTCGTGTTATTCAAAATATCGTCCATACATGCATTTAATGTTTCATGATACCCTTTGGAAGGCTGGTGAATCCCAAGGACCCCTTCCTTAATTTGTTTTCTAAGCTAAAACAAAGCAATGTCTAGTTCATAAAGTTTATTTCATAACTATTAAGTATAATCATCATAGTTAATTATTTCTTTGTAAAGGACTAATATTATATCATTTCATATATGGTGTTTTGTTCTTAAAGTTCAATTAATTTTCTCATACAAATGATTGTATAGTATTCATATATACACCTGATGGAGGAAATACTTAATTTTTACCTAAGGTTTGACTCGAGCTTAGATACCTAAGATTTCAAGTTACACCATAACATTTTCGGTATAAAGTCGTACCAAACTAAATTCCTACATCATCCAAATGAGAAAAAAAAAAAGTGAATGAATATATTTTAAAAATAAATTAGTGTATTATGTCCCATTATATTAATTTTAGTCCAACGCCTTAGGTCAGTTGGTAGCGTGACTATAGATTGAGCCAATGGTCCCGGGTTCGATTTCTGGCATGGCTTGGGTTTCCCCTTTCACACCTATAAAATAACGGGGGTGGGGGTGGGGGGTAGATGTATGTTGTGTCCGGTGTATCTAAGCTAGTTTATAATTCGTGTGTTGATATAACCAGTCGGATCAGAAAGTGAACGTTAAAATACCTCAGATAAATGAAATAAATGGTACGGAACTCCTCACGGACTTTCTTGCTCTATTGTTTAAAAATGGAGATATTTACTCAAAACTCGTAAAATATGTGAAACGAAATAAGATAAACTAGCAAACCCAAGCATAAATTGCACTTTACTTGTGTAAACATTTTTTGAGTCACGGTTTAAAATTTTATAATTTTATTTTTAAAGAATTAATGTCTTCATTTGTTTGTTTGAACCGATACAAAAGATAAATATTGGGTCCCCAAGGGCCAACACTTCGTATTAAAATTTCGATTTCCGGTTAAAATTTTTGACATTTGATTAGGTGTTGCACATTTACATGTCATCGCATTGCTTGCTATTCGATACCTCATTTATAAATTTTGATCAAAAAATGTAAATATTGGCTATTGAGTCTAAAATGAAGGAGATGGATCATTGTTGTACAAACATTTCTCCTAAGAGGTTTAAGGAAAGATAACATAAACTTTTTGAGATACTTACTTTTATTAAATTACTCTATGGCATTAGATAATTATTGCGTTAGAACTTGAGTAGCTATCTCTTATAACTACAGCTCACAAAATTGTATTAATATATCTCCAAATATCTCAAAACCAGTCGGGTTTATAAAAATATATTTCATATAAAAGGTTTTTTTTTATTTCTAAGTACTACAATTTTGCAATAATAAGTTATTTTGTATCTCAAATAGTTACGGAAATACAGAAATTTCCGCGTCTGTAAAGTACCCTAAAAGTCATTTTCATGGGAAAATGAAAATAGCCACCTTATTTTTAATCCTTATCAAGGCCTAGATACGAGTTTTAATCAAAATCGTTAAAGCCGATTTTGAGAGAATCGATTTTTTTCTCTTTTCGCCCTTTATTGAACTACTCTTAATTTTAGATTGAAACAGACACACAGACAGACGGCATTGCAAATACCACTTTTTAGGGTCTGGGGGGTCACATCCATCAATATTTCAGGTTAGATTTTTTTTTTTACGGTCGCAATACTTTACCTTTAGTGTTCGAAAAGTGTGTGTGTGTATATATATATATTTGCGTATAGCTTGAATGTTATTGGTTTTATAAAAATATGTTGCAAAAAAATATTTGTATTATAAATAGATCTACATATTTTCAATGATAAGTAATTTCTTATCTCAAATAGTTTCAAATATATGATAAAAAAAAATGATAATTTATGCATCAGACCGGAGCCCTTAAAGTCATTTTGCCAAAATATTGAGAGTAGCCATTTTGTTTGTAATATTAATAAACGTTTTAAAACAAAATTAAATCAAGGTCGTTAGAGCCGATTTTGATAAAATTGACTTTTTTTCTTTTTGCCCTTCAGTAAACTACCCTTAGTTATAGGGTTAGCTATCCAATTCCAAAAAGCCTTCGGGGTAACCCTATGAAAACTCTAGATAACAAGTTTTAGCCCGATCGGTAATATAGTTAGTTTAGGCCCTAGTTGGAGCTACAGACAGACAGACGGACAGACAGACAGAAATTCAAAAACAACTTTTTTGGTTTCGGGGGGTCATGAAATGTCGAGATTCATCAAAGTCTCGACCTCGATTTTTTAACGATCACAATACTTTCTCTACCTCTAAGATAGCGAGAAAGTAAAAAGATGTACTAATTTGGGAACCTTATCTCAACCTTTAATGTTAAACCAAGTTGGTTTATAAATAGTTCAATAACCTTGATTTATATATATATATATGTGTGTGTGTGTGTGTGTGTGAAATTTAGGGCTGATAAAAAAAACGGGTTATTAAAAATAAGTTTGGTTATGTTGGGTTTTATTGTTTTTTGTGGGGGAGGAGGATCATTAGTTTTTTGTGGTTTAACTAAAGCTACTATGTTTGATATCTGATTAAACCAATTATTAAAATATATTAATTATTCGGGATCCAGAGAAACATATTTTAATTTTAATATACTTATAAGAGAGTAAAAAGAGACATAATAAAGGAAAACAATAATTTAACAATGTAATTCTTGGCAACAATACTGTATAAGCTAGCAGGTTGAAAAAAAGAGACTGTGTAGAAGGAATGGAAAGTGGTGGGTGGGTTGGGGGGGTGGGGCGACACCATGCATAAAATTACTGGCAAGCCAGCTACAGAATTGATTTGTTATTTTCTTTACTTAAAGATTAAAGGTAAGAACTTTTTTTTACCTTATTTGCTCTTTTTGACAAAGCATCATTTCTAGGGCCTAGCATTGATACATTGTTGGTACCATAAAATTATATTATCCCGATAGATTTGCTAATTGAACATATTATTTTGTTTAACCAATTAAAACATATTTTATAGCTTGGTCTATTGTATAAGATCTGTAATTTCAAAACTTGTGTGTAACACCATATACAAATCAATGTTCAATGTATTATTATTGGGTTGGAACCAAAAGGTTTTCAACAGAATTACTAACCAAAAATTAAAAAGTTTATCTGACGATTCCTTTGTATGCAAAATACAATAAGTGTTTATTTTGGGCTGGGTAAAATTATAACAACCCAGATGATTATATTTTGGTAATGATGAAGCATTATCTTATATATTTACTTGAAATATTTAACGTACACTTTCGGAACCGACTAATTATATCAGCATACGAGAGTTTCTATAAGCGAGAATGAAAGGGCTTACATATTTTGCTGGGAAAGGTATTTTCACGTAGCTTCCAGGGTACTTTTACATGCCACAATCGACATTGAGATCCACATATTTAATTCCCCTCTGAAGAAAGTTCTGCTACGGATTTTTATCGCTTAAGAAAAATCCGTTGACCCCAGCTGGGCTTGAACCCACGAACATTGGATCCTGAGGCGTGCATTTTATCCCAAGACAACCGAGGTCAATGATTATCATCTTAATTTATTATTTAGCTCAAATATAAAATAATTTTAATGATCTTGACTAATAAATAAAGGATTGTCTGACATTCTCTTTGATAGTCATGGTTTTAGTGAAGGAAAAAGTTAATAATATGTATATTTTAAAGTAATAATTCAAGTGGTACTGATTGTTAAAAAAAAACTCTTGCCATCTCATGTGGAGGAAACCTCGAAATTTTAAACTTTTTTTCCCCATCAATGTGTGGATGTCGGGCTTTAAAACTAGTTCTTTGCTATCTCAGACGGCTATTATCCTTTTCATGAGTAATCATTGTGTACACTCCTATGATCTATCAAACCTTGCACGTATTTGGTGCTGAAATTGAATATGTTTTTGAAATTTATCACTATCGAGGAAAAACTACATATTCAGTACACAAACCCCACATGCCAAATTTCCCCAAACTATGTCGAATTTCTAAATGCATTATTGTAAAATAGCGTATTTCTGTGATGTTATAAAAATAAAACTTCGGCCACTTTGAATGTTGGTCCACCATTAGGTCCGAAAGCCTCACAAAATCATTGATTGAGCCACATGCGGCCTGAGTGTGTTCATGATTATTATTTTAATAGTTATAATTAGTTCTATATATTCAGTTCCACACTTATTTTTCATGTCTAGAAAATTTTTATCTAGAGATCTCTGAAAATGTTCACTCTCTTTTTCAAGTCATTTCTTACAGTAATGACAGTTTAGGCGCTTTGAGATCTCTTGCATGCATTTATTTTTTATTTAGCATCGCGTATTACTACCTGTTAAGGTTATACTTATATGTACCAATTATGCTAATGAGTTTGGTATGAGGAAGGTTGAATTTTGAGTAAATTTACCTGCATTTGCGTGAAGGTAGACCACCCTCAGAACACCCGACCGGAATTCAAACCCCGATCTCCATGTTTGATTCTTCCTCACTACCTAATCTTAAAATTCAATATTAAATTCTTGATTGTTTGATAGGTACCAAAACTCCTTGCCTCCAAACATCCGTGGCATACTATTTATACAAAACAGATAATAACCATCGCAAGTATTAAAAATTACAATACCCAGGTAGGTTAAGCAAAATCATTTAAAATATGTAATAATGTGAAAATATGTAACGTTAATAATGCATATATTATTGAAATAAAATCCAAGTTTATGGCTTCAAATTTCTAAAGGAAGTAATAGAAAAACAATCTTCTATAAATACACACGTTCATTTACTTTTTTTTAAGAAGTTGTATTGTATTATTAGTTTGTTTTACACCATTTTTCTATCAACGCCGCATTCTCTCTCCTTTACAGTAACATAAACGTCAGACCTTTAGCTATGTTACGGCAACTATAATCCAGCATACCTGACTTGGACCTTGCTAGCTAACTGCTATCCCTTGACTGGATACATCCCTTTATGAAAGTACAGGCTACCTGAAGATGAGTGATAAATCATTTAAAAGTATTTTCCCTGGGAAAAACATAAAAAAAAACAGTACCATTATAAAAAAAACACGCAAAATGTGTAATTTTATATAACATATTTGAAAATATGTAGAATTATGTAAAATATTTTGAATGAAAATAGAAAATACGGTCCCAAACAATCTAACTCACCGACATTTTGCTTTTCACACTTTTAACTGACAGGATTAAAACACGTAATTACATAAAAATCCAGCCTCTACTCATAAGCCATGGAATACAGTACGCGTCTTTGCACATGCGCGAGTACTAGTCAAGGAACCAAACTGAATGCACATATTTAGGCGTTTGTGTTGATTATATTAAAATATGATGTATAGTGACGTGTTTAAGGCTACGTTAAGCTAGTTTTATTTTATTTTTATAATAATTCTAATATATTTAATATTTAATAACGACAGGTATGCACTTGAAGTAGTTTCGTTTCTTGTTATTTATCCACGCATGCTTACAGCTTAACTTGTACTTTTCATTTAAAACATTTCTAAAGGTTTAGTTTTTACCATTTAGCACCCCAATAATAAGGTTTTGGGTCAATATAGTAAGAAAATTGCATTACACCAACGGCTCTCAAACTGGGGTACGCAAGCAGCTCTCAAGGAAAAGTTGGCAAAATGACAAGGGACTTAAGTAAAACCCTAATGTTTGGCTTTTACCGTTATCTGATTGTTTCCACCCATCTTTTTCCCCTATTTTCTCTCAGCTGGAAACCGATTTCTGAGAATACTCTACTCTACGTTAGCAGTTATCTTGCTTATATTTAGTGTAATTTGATCATATTACCTGAACAGTCACGACTTGCTGACAAACTCTTTCTCTCTCAACGATATTACTCAAACTCGCAACGCAGTTGTAGAGATGATGTTTATATATTAATTAGTTCCAATCTAGTTATGTTTATGTATTATAACCTGGCCTATTCGTGACAATATTACTCAAACTTATAATGTGTGTTAATGTGGCTTTCCAAACGAAATTATCTTGCTCGTTTGTATGAAATGAGACAAGAATTTATAGTTTTACTCTTTGACAGCAAGTGTGAGCTTAGCGACAGATTTACAAATGAGCAGTGGCTGTGAAGACTAACTTTCATGGCTGACTTATTTCAGCAGCGAATGACCTGAATAAAGGTCTGCAGGGGAAATGCACACACCCTTCACGGTTCATAACAAAATAAAAGCTTTAAAAAAGAAACTTCAATTTGCAACAAAAGAAGTTGTTACGGGACAACTGTAATTCTTTCAGTCTTTAGAAAATTTTGTAGAAGAAAATGAACTTGAGCTTCATGATTCTGTTGTTGACAACATAAGAGATTGACTGGATTTGATTGAAAACTTTGGCGAATATTTTCCTGAGAATTTATGAAGCGAGTTATGGATGCGAGACCCTTTTCTACAGTGGAAGACTCCAGACTACCAAACTTCTTTTCAATGAAAGAATTTATTGAACTGTCCTGTGATGAAACCCTCAAATCCAGTCTCAAGAAAACTTCTTTGACAGATCTTTGGTAGACTTTTGGTTGCAAAGGCTGAACGAGCTTCCTCATATCGCCGACTATGCCATCAAGTTTATCATGCCTTTCTCAACAACATATCTCTGAGAGTGGTTTTTCATCCATGGTGTACCTAAAAATTAAGTACCGCAATAGGCTAAATTTGGAGCCGGACCTCCGCTTGAAAAATTCAACAGGGCAACCAGACATCAAAAATAGTGCAAAGCCATGCAGCCACACTCCTCTCACTGAAAAATTTTGGGATCCTTAATATATCATCTCCAGAATTACAATTAAAAATTTGGATTTGAAAATATTGTGTTTAGGTTTACTTTTTTCTTTACTATCGAACGAATTTGTGAAGAAAATATATAAAACTTTTCTACAGACTTTTTACAGTAAAATTATGTTTTTTTAAACTTATCATTACGATTCTCAATAAGAGATAATGTTAAGGCTATAACAGTAGGATTCTCTCTAAATAGCTTTGTCACATTTGAAATATTTTGATTACAGATATTTTTTCCCGATATATTAAATCGATCAATAATATACCATGTGGTCATAATTTTTTTAAACCTGTAATTTGGAATTTTCTTTATCTTGGGGGTACATTAAACTTTTAGTCATGGCCAAGGGGTACAATCTAAAAATAAGTTTAAGAACCGCTGCATTACACTATAGCATTGTGTGGAGGAGGCAGCCAATATAGCACAGTATGGGGGTTTCGGCAGTAGGCATAAAATAATTGGGCCTAAAGATTGAAACCAAGAGTTACTTGGCCTAAAGTCATTTGGCCTAGAGTAATTTAGACCAATATGCCTCCTAAACGTTTGTGCCAAACCTCAGGAAATAATACTATGTGCAATATTAAATATACACCCGAGAAGAAATAGGCATGCATGGAAGGCAATTTGGATCTAGGAAGAGGAAATCCACTGAGGACAAATAAGTACAGTTATGGGAATCACAGACGAAACACGAGCAAAATACACGGTTGGGATCATCGTTTCATGGACATCTCGGGGGAATTCGACAATTTATGGTGGCCGGCATTCTTCAAGACGCTTCAAGGAATAAGTTGTCCCAGAAAACTATCACATATTCCTAGACTACTGCAGGAATAAAAGAGCTACGCTGAGGTATTTGGGAGTGTCCCTAAGCAAAGAACTGACCAAATGGTGTCCCAAAGGGTCAGTAAGCGGACCAGTGTTTTTAAATAATAGATTGTAACCTGGGTTACGAGAAATAGAGTCGATCCCTGGGATGGCGGGACTGGTGGCCTTAGCGGAGGATCTCTTGATCATAGTGGATGAAAAGTCAAGACTAAAAATGTGAAACTAAAAGTGGCACCCACGAAAACTACTTATATGCTGTTCAGGGGTAAGCTCTTGAAGAATCCAAGTCCGAAGATAAACGGTCAAGTCATTAATTGGAGAAAAATGACGAGATACTTAAGTGTAGTGTAACACTTGATGAAAAACGAAATTTCCAGACTCATGTCGAACAAGTATGTGTCAAAGTCCAGAGAACTATTCACCAAATTATCAGCATCGAACAGAGGAAGTTTCATCTTCCAATGAATACAATAAATATGTTCGAATCCTGTGTCTTTGTGTCATTTTCCAATTTAAAGAATATGATTTTTAGATAGTGCTATAACCGTGATTATCAAATATAATAGCTATGCTATAATCCGTCATGATATGCGCAATCGTAGAGTTGTCATTTTACATTTGGCAGCATAAAGTCAACAACCGAGTCGAAGTTAGCTGCGTTATCTGATAGCTCGTGATCTTAATTGATCACTCTTATGTAGCTGACGATTTCCCCACGTCTATCACAGACTCTACCTTAAAATATGAGTGAAGAATAACCCTGTACACGGGACGACTCCTAGATAGCTCAGTGGTTAGAGCATTGGCGAAATAAGCCAAAGGTCAAGGGTCTGATTTCATTGTTCAGGTGTCATTTTTCAATCCAAAGAATAGGATATTTAGATACGGCTATAATCCTAATGAACAAATATAGTAGCTTAGCTATTAAATCCATCATTATTATTATTACATTAATTTACGAACTTAATAAAATAATGTGTGAAATATACAGTGATTGGAAAAGTTGGAAATTAGCTCTGGAAAACCTGGAAAAGTCAAGAAATTTTAAAATATTGTTTGGCTGGACACCCTATAGTACAAATCGGGCCACAGAGAATGTTGGGGCATCAAAAGGTTCGCGGGTCGAGTATAGTCATGGATTGGGCCACATATGGCTCGCGTGCTGCAAGTTTTACACGCCTGATAAAAGGCGTTTATTTTGAAATAGACTAGATTTCCAATGATGAGGAGATTGAGGACCAAATCCCGGATGGCTGTACTGAGGGTGGCTTTTCCAAAAACTGGTTTACCAATATACCTCCACACAAATGCTTATACACTTACTCGAAACTCATCTATCTTCATGCCTAACATATTAACGTAGTTAGTACATATGCGTATAGTCCGAATGGCTAGTAAGACGTGGTGCTAAAAACACAAACACTAAAGGATTCTAATTCTCCCCCGTTTTGTTTACACACATGTCGCTGAATATTGCAAATCTAACAATGGATCTACTTTAATTGTTACCTGCTAGTGGACTGGTATTTCTGAAATAAAAGTTGCCCAAATATACCATTTTGTATTTAACAATTTAAATCCCTACACTATAAAAATATTTTAAATTGTTATTGAATATGTTTGTATGTGTTAAAATTCTATAAACTTTCTAATATATTTAAAGAAATATCAATTTTTAAAATTATTGCACAATGGCTTTTAAAAGTCATACGAAATGGTTACAAATTTGTTATTAATATATTTAAATTAATGAGAACTAAATAATTAGTTTGTTTTAAGTTCCTTGACCGCTTGGTATGCGATTTTTATCATGTACCTGTTTTGTATATGAAGTATGGTAAATATTTTAGTTTTAACTTTAATCAATAATTTAAAAGAATATTACACTTAATTTTGATTTTGTATTAGCTTTTCGATTAAACACTATTAACATTGATATACGCTTTTATATTACTTAGTTAAAAAAAATAGATATTCCAATTTTTCCCAAAACATTTCAAGCATCCCATAAAGCCCCCTCTTCCATCTTCAATTCGATTGCCTTTTTGGTTGAAGGGCTGATTAAATATTTCGGCGCATCCCACAGTGCGCATCTCTCTGTCTCTCTTTTGCACTTTTCCCCTTCGTTCCCTTTCTGGCGACTCGTGTGTGACGTCATAGAAAAGATCGATTATAGCTGCCTGGGGAACGCCTCCCCTTGTCTTTACTTAAAACAGTTTCTGGATAGCCAAATTTTTCAGTTTTCGTAGCAGCTTTTTTTTTTTCAAACTATATTGTTATATTGGATATTTGTTTACGGTTCAACCTTGCACACTATTAAAAAGTAATACAGCCATTGTGTTATTATTCAAATTGTAAACTCTAAGAAATGCAGTGATGATAAAATAACAATCCTATTTGTATCGTCTTAGCACAACTCTTATTATTTTTTGATTAATGTTTTATTTGATTATTCACAGTTCCATGATTACTAGTAGAACTAGTAAAAAATACGTTTAAATAGTCTTAGAGATTTCTTGTATCTTTAGGTTGGCACCAGAAGCGTACTGCAAACATTATTCGACGTTGCCAGATCGTTCTATAGGTAACTCCGGCAGCAGAGGGGCCAGGGGTTCATAAAATCATACTCTAATTTAGAAATTTGGAAGGATATTTAGGCCTCATTTTGGAGAAGGGCTTATGAGGTTTGGCAAAGCCATTGTTAGCTGAATGCAAAACTGATCAAAAAAAACTAGAAATGTATTTCGGAGACATTTGAAAATATATCTTTGAATAACTTTCATTAACATGGTAATGAATATAAATCTAATCAATACAAAATATCAGATTTTCTACTATTTTACATTTTAATATAATTAATGGTTGACATTTACTGACTTAATAAATAACAAGTTTGTCATCATATTGTATATTTTTAAAATTTATTAAAGAGTTTATACCTCAGTTTTAGCTTATGTGGTGCTGACTGACAGTTCACAGCTGACTTCTGACAGTCAACATTTAGGTATATACCTAAATGTTGACCGTCAGAAGTGACAACTGCTAAAGACATGTTTTTTGCAGATCATATGGTTCGGCGTAGGGATACATAATTTGGTCTGGTAGCTTTTCAAAGCCGTCAGAAGTCAGCTGTGAGCTGTCAGTCAGCACCACA
>CABFWB010001332.1:128542-152018 GCA_902151455.1 Timema bartmani | reverse complement strand
TAAAGGGTTCTTTTAGGGCCTTGGCCCCCAAGCAAAAGGGGGGTTTGAGGCCCTCATGTAGAAATATTTTGAAATTTGGATGCCCCTATAAAGAAAATATACGGAAACTACATTCCTATAGAAGTTATTTGGCGTATTCTATTCTTAAAGTTTTTTTTATTTGGATGCTTTTTTTTTTTAGATATTTAGGGTGATTCTCACCTGAACACTGATTTTGGGAAAGAAGATGTCTTTAAAACTTATTTTATGTCGTCTTACCATGTAAAATTTTGAAAATTTGATACCTTTAGAAGCTATTTGTAGTTTACTTTGCCAGATTTTTTTTTATTCGTTGGTTTTCAATCATTCAGAGCATCCTTCTCCCCCTTCGATCCAAATAATTATTTCTAACATTTTTGTGTTGTACGGGTCCTACTGCCTGACCAGGATATCCACAACTTATAAAAGTTTAAGGATACTGTAAGTGAATGGTGTAACACTGTAACATATAGCAAGTTTGTTTGAAATTTTTAAGAAAACTACACAATTTTAGACAATTGGCGCTATCAGTGGTGTGCAAGGAAAACCCCCTTAAAATATTTCTTGTTAACACATTTAGAATTGATCCTCTGTCACTTGAAGGCAGATTGGCTTTAAGTAAAAATAAAGAGCTTGGGAAATTATCATATTCCTTACCTACCCACCTATTTTTAAAGCTTTGAAACATATATAATATATTAATCAAATTTATTAAATTTTTCATTGTTTTTTAACTTTGTTTTAGTGCAAGGAATCATTTCAGCTGTAAATTCGAGAATGTCAGAGGGTGTTCCACCGCCACTCATACTATGTAGAAAAGATTTAAATAATAATGCTTTAAATAAAGCACGAGTTAAAATATGAAAAAATCTATTTCATATTACCATAGCTAAGATTCATATTATTAAACGTAGTTCACTCAAAGTAGATAAGGCAATACTATTATTTAAAACAAATTAATAATTAGCACCCATTCCTGATAAATAGTTTTGTATGTGTGTATATATATATAATCTAGAAACCCCACCGAATTAATAAATAAACACCTTCAGTTAATATATTATTTTAGCACCGCATCTTACTACAAGTTCGGGCTATGCGCTTATGATCACGCTAATGATTTTAGGGAAGAGGAATTTATATTTTAGAACAAGTATATCCGAATTTGCGTAAAGGGAGAGGGTAAAACAATTTTGGAAAACGATTCTGAGTACACCCTCTTGAGATTCGAACCTTGATTTTCCCGCCACCGGCAGTCTAGTCTACTGCAAGAGTAGCGCCTTAGACTATGTGGTCACCGAAGCGGATATCTGCAGTGCAGTTACTAATGTATATATTTATGACTTCTTTATGCATGAATATATGAACATAGTTTTAGTAATTTTTTAACTCTATGATGTAAATAATCCTTATACTATACGTTTTAAGGCTAATAACTAGACATCGACCCTCAATTCTCGCTTTCTTTCACTATAAAATATATTCTATCATCTCAAGGGTAATCGCGAGCTACAATTTTAAACATGGCTAATTTCTCCTAAAACTCTCTCTTAAATATATATATAGCTTTTCATACATAAAATACTGGGAGTCCATATCTTTAAAAGTGTATCATCCTAATTTATTTTAAATGTGTGTATATATTCAATACTTGAATTGTTTTTTTATTAAATTCTTGCCAAAAAAGGTAGTCAAAAAACTGCATGAATTATAGGTTTAGCTCTAAGATTGTTTCAGCATGTGATCTACTCAATGTAATAGAAATATTGCGTATAGCCTGAACGGGTAGTAAGACGCTGTAATAATAATAATAATAATAATAATAATAATAATAATAATAATAATAATAATAATAACAATAACAATAATAACAATAACAACAACCACCACAACAACAACAACCACAACGACAACCACAACAATCACAACAACAACCATAAAAACCATAACAATAACAATAATAACAACAACAATAACAACAACAATAACAACAATAATAATAATAATAAAGTATTGTCCATATTCCTGGAATGAAGATTATGGTGTAAATCTTTGTACAGTTTTTCGGAACAAAATATTAGGGACTATCTTCAACTAAAATTTTGTCACATAACTGATAAATCTCATTAATACTTAAAATTACCGAGCTTAAGGTGATAAGTGTTTATAATGAATATTTATATTCTTACTGCCTCTCGACCCCTCGAAGAGAAAAGTATTGTGATCGTCAAAAAGATCAAACTCGAAATTAGAATAAATGTTGACGTTTCATGATACTCTGAACGCGAAAAAAAGGTTTTCACGATGCCTTTTGAGCCAAAACCATTTTACCGATCTGCCTAAAGCTTGGTATATAGGCCTAGAATTTTAGTAAGTTCCCTCACGGAATTTTTGGAATTAGATATTTAACCCTAAAATAAAGGGTAGTTTATTGAGCGGCAAAAAGAGATAAAATCGATTTTCTTAAAATCCGCTCCATCAATTTTGATTACATTTAGTATCTAGTCATTTTTCAACATTATAAACAAAATGGCAATTCTTTGTTTCCCATGAAAATGACTTTAATGTTAATTTTAAAGAGAAGCGTAAATTTCTAATTTTAATCATATCTCCACAACTATTTGAGATATGAATTAACTTATTATTGTAAAGTTGTACTATTGAAATAAAAAATACTATAATTTGAAATCAATTTTTTTATAAAACCAATAGTTTCTGAGCTATAAGCAAACATCTATATTTTTATAGACCACTTGTAAATATGAAATTGATTGTTATGTTCTTTGGTGGACAGTCTTTTCGTCTTTTCTAAATGTTTTAGTAAGAGTGTATCTTATTTCATCTAAGCTATTTGGTAGAGTGTTTCTGCAACAATGTGTATTATTCCTTATCACAAATCTTACTAAATATTAGTTAGTTTATCTATTTTAAGACACCGGTGCGGTGCACCATACCATATATTTTTGTTATTTGTTACAACTTGACAAATATAGATTGTCCATATTGGGTCAGTAAGTTAAATAATAAATTAAATATTTATATACATCTGTTTCGAGTATACAAGTGAAATATTGAGGGGGATTAAGATAATCCTAGCCCCCATAATATAAACGGGGGGCCTCGAGCACCCCCAGCCCTTCTGGTTCCAGAGCCCCTTAATATAAAGGCATACACATGGAAGACTCATGAACCAACAACACCTACGTCTACCTAAAACTACCTTCACAGAAATTGAGAAAATTATCTTCTAGCTGAAACAAAATAAGTCATCTGATTTTGATAACCATACATGAAACACGGAAGAGAGGACCGAACTTAACACGGACAAGAGTAAGTAATTTGTAATAAGAATGCTAATTTCTTAAATTAATATTTACATCCATGCCAAACAGAGTACTTTTTTATTTCAAATTACTGCAGTAGAATACATTAACAAAGTAAATACATTTTGAAGGTTGTTTGGTGCGACGTACCCCTGTCAACTATGAGTTAGGCACAGGCCGAACCTTTAGTGGGCGGCAGGGGATGGGGTGTAGGTGTAATGTTAGCTTTGATTCTCAGTTAGTCACCTAAGCTCCGTGCGAGTGATTTGACAATAGCTTACTCGCTTTATTTATAGTTCAGCGTGTTGCAATTCGCTTCTTATTATTTTTAGTTTATATGGTGTTCTGTGAAATTTTGCTTAAGTTTTGTTTTCAATTATTATTTTGGTGCAAACCTTTTTAGTAGGTACTGTACTCTGTGAAACGTATTGTGTCGTATGCTGTATTGCTGTATTGCTGTCATTATTATGTTTTTACTTTTTGTTGTTTCTGTTTTTTAAATAATATTAAATCTATTTTTTAAAACAGTTACTAAAATGTTTTCCAAACTTTCTGCAGCCGAAAATAGAAAATGGAAAGCAAAAATGTTACAAGAAACTAAGTCAAGCACTAAACTAATTTGTAATTATTTAATGAAGGCAAGCACTAGTAAAGTAAGGGAAAGTGAAATTGAAATTGAAACTCAATGTAACGATGATCATCTGTCGAAACAGCGCTCAGAGGAGGATGAAGATCGCTCAGAAGATTTAATAAATACTAATGCTGATGATTCTAACACCACGAAAATTACTGATCACAGTGATAAGAGTTATGTGATTAATACAATCCAAGAAATGAATAATTCATGTGACAAATTGAAAGAACCGGCTAATTGGCCTAAAGTACTAAGTGCAAGTGAACATGATTTTATTATTTCGCAAGGACCAATCTCAACAGTATTATACAGCTACCCTAGAGACGGTGCAAAAAGATCATTTTCAAACGTATTTTATTATCGGCTTGCTTCCAACGGCGAGAAAATTTGAAGACTATGGCTAATGTATTCCCAGTCTAATGGAAGTGTATACTGTTTTTTTCTGCAAGGTATTTAACACGGCAATCACCAGAACTACATTATATGATGAAAATGGAAACTTTGATTGAAGGCACATCGGTAATGAGTTGAAGCAGAAAGGAGGTTTAACACTGGCAAGGCAATTGATGACGAAAATCAAAGATTAATTGCTCAGGAAAAAAAGCGACGGAAAAATGTACTCACGAGAGATCTTGCTATCTTGCCACCTTGCTCAACACAACAAGGTTTTTCGAGGAACTCACAAAACTCTCTACAGCAAAAACAATGGAATTTTTCTCGGGCTCTTAGAGTTGATTTCAAAATTCAATCCTGTTATGAAGGAACATATTTCCCGAATTCTGGGGAAAGAAAATCTCAGGTATGTAACATATTTGGGAAAGAACACTCAAAATGGTATACATAGGGTCTAGTTTTAAAATGTCCATATATAGTATTCTCCATAGTTTTTTCATGGGGGCGCAAAATGTGAGCTTTGCACATACAAAACTTTTGCCTTAGATCGGCCCCGTTAATGGATGAGTTTAGTGTTGAGTCTAGTTAGTGTGACTACATTAATGGGTGAGTTTAGTGTTGAGTCTAGGTATGCATCGAAATTGTGAAAATGATTTAAGAGTTTTTGCCTTTTGTGTAATGACTATACTTTAAAAATCTAACTGCAATGTTATATCAACATTAATTAAGAAATCATATGAGCTCTACTTTGGTTGCAAAATAGGTGACCAGGATAAATCTTGGTCTCCTCACATTGCCTCAAACAACAATACATTATTTTTGAGAGGACGGCTTAAAGTTCTCCGAAGTAGGTTATATGCCATTTGATTTGACAGTGGCCCTGGTGAGAACATAAATATCATTTTGTCAGACTGTTATTTCTGCTTAACTAAGATCTCTGGAATTTCCTTGAAATTAAATATAGTATATCATATACATTTATTGCCTTCCACCATAGGAATAGTCCTTTATACCCACTTTGGTGGCCGAATGGTCTAAGGTGCTACTTTAGCAGTTGACTAGATTGCTGATGATGGGGAGATCGAGGTTCACATCTTGGTCGGGTGTAGTTAGGGTGGTTTTCCCAAAATGATTTTCCACTCCCCCCACGCAAATGCGAGTACACTTCATCTAAATATTACCTTCATCCCTAAAATCATTAGCCTAGTTATTACATAAGTGTATAATCCAAACGGGTAGTAAGATGCGGTGCTAAGAAAAAAAAGTCATTTACAGTCAAGAGGTGCCAGTTTCTGCCAATGATAGTGAGCTAATCTGGAACAGGACATCAGTTATCCAGACTTTAAGCCATCTACATATAATGGGTGACATCTTATCTCCCAAGGTGAGCTCAATGACTTATTATGAGACACGCTAGAGTCAAGCTGAATTGTTAGTGTCACGATTCCAAGGCTGGGGCCTGCTAAAGAAGAATTCAAATATTTATATATTTTGCAACCGGCAAAAATATATTGCCAGTATTGTAGTCAAGCCAGATGGTCCAGGGTGGTGCCCTGGTACTTTCATAGCTGCCAGAGCACCACCATTGTACTTTAAAAAGTTTATAAACGAAGTTTCGAAACTAAAATTTGGCACCAATGCTGGTTGCAATAAGGCCTCGCAATACGTCAAAGACACCATGCCAACTAGAGTAGTCTGTAAGGGTATTTCAGACCACTCCCAATAAGGGAAGGGAGTCTGGTACATGGGCTATTGTAGCTATTTTAGAACGTCTAACTACCATTTTCCACAGCTTTAACCAACTTTTTCTCCCCTACTCCAACTCTTCCACAATTTTCTTATTTTAGTGGTAGCGAGTCTAATTTAAATAAATGTTTGACTTAACAGACTAAAAAACCTATCTTACTTTTGGGCAGAAAAAAAGTGGTTGAAATATAAAACGAAACACGTATGGCTGATGCATGAAAAGGGAAAGCCTAGTTGTATTACCTGCTTTTCTGTTAACAGTATAGGAATGTACAAGACATAAGTGCTTAGTTTGAGTGCTAAGAGCATGCATTGTTTGAACACACAATGGCATTAAAAAGTAGCAGTAATTGAAGACTTTAGAACAAAAATACATTCCTATGAAAACTACCAGACTTATAACAAAGCACCTATGTAAAATATTACTTGATGCGCAAGAACAAAATTTGGAAACACAAACAATACATAAGATTAGTTTCCAACAAGTTAAAACAGTTAAAATCTTTAGCACAGTTTACTACTCTGCTGAGAATGATACTCCATATTCTGACTATACCCCTTTATTGGAACTAAAAAAATTTAAAAAAGACAACAAAAGGTTTAGATATGGTTAACACACACTATTCTCGTTATAGTGCAACACAAATGAGTGGCCATGTAGCACACTCATTTAGAAAGTAAATTATAGCCAAAAGAGGAAATGATCACTTATATTGATGAGTCCACAAGTTTAAATTAACTTTCTACACCCATTATTTAGATGATAGCTGCAATAGTAAATATTAAAGATCACAAACCATCAAACATTTCTTCTTATTGTATCCTCAGTCCGTGTGACTTACTAAAACATTTTTCAAAATAAATCTGGTTTGTATTGCATATAATGGTATTACAGTAATGCGATGTTAGGCTGGTGGTCAGGAGTGGCAACAATGCTTTGTGAGAAATTTCCTAGCATTCTAATTTGACATTGAATCATGGATTGGTTCTAGTATTCATAAACACCCTTGATAATCTTAATACAAACAATCATTTCAAAGCATTTATGAACACATCATAAACGTTATTGAGCCAATCTCTTATGAACACAAAATAATTTCTGTCACATCAACATTTGGAGTTGACTAAATCAAATTGGCCGAGGTGGTTTTCTCGCAGTTTTCGAACAGTTAAGTCCATTAAAAAAAACTTCTACCAGGCGTTAGGCCTTATATTTTACTTTAAGGATTAAGTCAATGATCCAACACAAAATGCCACTGAAAAATTAAAATGTTTGGGAATGTTTAACTAAACGAGTTCAAAAGGGTTTCTATGCGATCTGATGTACTTGAAGAATTAATTAATCTTTCAGAAGAATATTGCAAGGGAAATTATATATTTTGACAGTCTGATTAGCTGATATATAGTACAGTAAGAATGATTGAATCAATTAAATCCAAGCCAGATGAAAGAGTAAAATAAAGTATCAAAGCAGCTGTGAGTGGGTAATTTCAAGGCATGGATCTTACTGGCGAGCCGTAACATCAATATTTAAATAGGTCGCATCTCTTTAGAACAGCATTATTTACTATTTAATAGTCGGATGTTTCACAACCATTCCATGCCATGGAGTGAAAAAAAGACTGTGGCCTATGTGAAGGAGATTATTTTTAACTTTTTAAGGATTTTGATTACTGAACTGGAGCTTGGGGCCGAATAATATGGAAGTGAATAATTTCAAGGACTCCACAAGAAACCCGTTGCATCCGCTTCAGAATAGAAATTAAATTATTATTATTATTACCGCGTCCTACTAACCGTTCGGGTTGTATACAAAAAGAAAATAAATGTTTTGAATGGATTTATAGACTACGTTGTCTGTGGAGGAGAATGTATTCCAGAGTCTCTTAAAAAGAGAGTAGATTGCTTAAAATCACTTCGTTGTAGTTCTTCTGAGGGTGGACGTGGTTTAAATGTAATGCTCTTAATAGTTACTCCATTATTCTTTTCTATTCTTATACATCGTTTTACATAATTAATGTTCATCAAATTAAATGGCCCTTCTTTGAAGCAATAGGATCCACTACCATACGTTCAGATCTTGTTGCTTTATCATCGATCAACTGAGGAGACAAAATCACGTCATGTGATGTTCCTGAGCATATCAGAAATAAATTCTGTTTATTGCTTTAATAGCTCTCATAAGATGAAGAGATTGAGTTACATTACCACTATTTATATCTTGTTTCTGTAATTTTAAAACCATTAAAATATATTCTTAACTTTTAAACGTTAAGTTGATAATCTAATTTCCACTTAGCATGCTTGAATATAAAGTTTTTTCGAATTAGGAGAATGACCGCCCAGTGCTTCTCTACCCCCCCCCCCGACTATACCACTGTATAATGATAAGTATTTTGATTCAACCGATGGTTGCGTATAGCCCGAACGGGTAGTGAGACGCGGTGCTAATAATAATAATAACAACAAATGATGGTTTTCTTTACTATGCAAATATTATAATACCAATGAGTAGACACTTTTATCTTTAATCCCCGCGTCTTACTGTATTTTGTTCAGGTAATATGCATAAATAATTATTACTCTAATGAGGCAGGGATGAGGAACGAAGCATTTTAGAGGTCATCTACATGCATGTGTATGGAAGAAGTAGTGTAAAACAGTTCAGGGAAAAATACCCTCATTAATTATAGATGACCGGGATTTGAACCCCGATATCCCCGTCTTCAGCAGGCCGGTCTAACACATAAGGGACGCCTTACACAACGGTTTGCCAAAATCAGGGGGCGTGGGCGCTCATTTTTAAATGTTAAATCATTGTTTTACGAGTCACCCAGATTAAAAATTGGCCGAATCGTGTACTGGCTATTATTGTAATTTGTACATTGGCACTGCCATGACACCTTATATACAAATGGGGGCTGGTTTTGTGGCCTGGATTCATATTTTGTAATATAAATAATATACAAAAATTAACTTCTATTAACTTTTAAATGCTATGAAACACAAGGCTGTCTATTTTTCAATTGACGGTCAAACTACGGATAAAAAGTGCATTTACTTTATTCGGTAATTTGTGTAGTGTTTTGTGAATACCCTGTCACTTCCATTATAGTCCGGTTATCAAGATGTTAATCTGATAGTCTACTTTAGTATTGGTTGCTTCCCCTTATCCTTAACAGTTGAAAATATGAATCACACAACAAGATAGAGCGAAACAAGGACTCCGATATTGTGATTTAAATTACTTTAACAAAAAAATAAATCCTTGCACGAGCTACCGTAAATGTTGCTACGAACTACAGGTATCTCGTGATCGACAGTTTGGTGACCCCTGATTTAGACCATTCGGCCACTGAAGCGGGTAGTAGACTATTTTCAATGATTCATTAAAGTATATTATAGTCTAAAAGCAGTGGTTCTTCTTCTCATTGGCAACAAACATCCCTCCATGCAAAATTATTGCGCAGTGATCATGAGGGAAACATATGAATACATTAAAAACCTACTTGACAGAATTAACTACTACAAGCACTGTTAGAATATATCGTCGCCCCTATGCCAAAGGCACATATGTGCATTTTTGGCTGTTTTTTTTACCTAACTACATTTTTTCAAGTTGTTAGTCTATATTTCATCGTTTATCAAAAGCACGAACTTTTTCTAGAATTCTAAACTGCTTAAATTTTGATTCAAACTTAAATTTTACGATTTAACATTATTAAAAATTGGAACTTCATAACGTTTTGCTTAAAACATCAATTTTGCACATACATGTCTTTGGCAAAAGCGCGACAATATTAAGTGGCCACTTGCAAGTTATAGCAATCATTTTAGGCGTACAATTAGGACATAAAAGGTCTTGATGCTTTATTGTTGAATGGGATAGCCTAGTCAAGGACAAGCAATAATCAGTGAAACATTGGAAAAAACGTGAAAAACTAAACTCATGCGAAATTGATATTAATTTTTGAATTTGGTTTCAATTTGATTTCTCTCACGAAGTGACAACTATTTATTTGTTTGAATGTTCTAGGCACAGGCCGTGATACCTTTCTACGGGGGTAGTGGAGGGTGCCTGCCTCCCCAACCTGGGACCATGGTCGACCCAAGTGGGGGCTTTGGACCACCTCTGAGAGACCGTTTTCCAAATTCGGTATGGCACCCAGCGGCTGCAACAGTTGATCCTAATGGCGTTGGTATGTTTTATAATTTATTTAATATATAAAAGGTCAGAGAATCAATCATGTATTATACCTGTGTTAATTATACAAAAGCTTGTTAGCACTTTTACTTGAGATTTTGTACAGACTTGTTTGATTGATGTAGCACAATGGATTTAATATAAGCATTTAGAATCTAAAATAGTTCATCCATTGCTCATTTATAATATAATCATTTCTCATGAAAAAAAAAAGTATTTTCTTTTTGTTTACCTTGAGCTCTAAACTAATATGACTTTGACATTGAAAACTTCTTCATCCAAGATATTCATATAGGTTATATTCCCTAATTAATTAAGTTGTAAGTTTAATAAACATGATACACAAGGTCAAGACATGAATAGGTAATACTTAGTTATGTTCCCACAATTCTTGCAAATATAAAAAAAAAAAACTCACTTTGCCAATTTAATTTCAAACTACATGATTAAATTTAATCTTGGTTATCTAATAGCTATATTGGAACTAGAAAAATGTTTCTATTTAATGCAAATATGTATACATTATTTTTATATTTCTTTGGTAATCCATCACAAGCTTATAAACCTGTACAATCTTACAAATCTAATAATGTTTAATTTATCTTTGAGGCTCATGGAATCCACAAGGCCAGTTTATTCAACAATTACCACCACAGCTTGAAGAGTTGAGATATCACCATCATCCTCAGTATACTACCACTCCCTATCACCAGGCAACAGGTATTATATTCAATATGATTTTATTTTACATTTATAAAAATGATTTTCTTTTTATATATGACATCTTTGAAATCATTTTCAGAAATCATATTATAAGTGATTGTGGTATCAGAATAGAAATCAACCATTTTAGTCAGAGATACACTTTTAGCGAACAAGACTCATAAACTACCAAATAAATGTTCACACTAGGCCTACATAGCTGTTTAAAGGAACTCCTGGACCGGGAGGAAGGGGTAGGACCTAAGACTATCCAAAGTACCCACAGCCTTAATATTTCCCTTGTGTATTAAAACGATAATGCTGTATATCATAATTTGTCACTACAATCCCTATACTAAACAATATATATATGGTTAAGGTCAAGGCTAGTCCTATATTCTAGAATTATATCTGTATGATATTGCTGATATTTTAGGAACACAATAGGAGGGATAGCATATATCAGTTATAAAAGCTTTTTTCTACCCACATATTATTACATTAACTAATGTGGTATACATGCACTTGACACTTTTAAAAGATAGTATAAATACCAATATCTCTACCACTTATAAAACAAAGTGTAGATCTGTATGTCTCTTTCCTAAGATCTTTGAAACCACTTAAATTATTGAGGTGCATCTTCCTTTATATTACATAGATTTTTACCAGAAAGGTTTTAGGCTTTTGATAAAACCAATTATTTCAAAAATATTGATTTTTTTAAAAGATATTTTGTTTTAAAACGTGTGATCAATGATGGATTCACCTATTGAATGTAGATTATTTATTTTTATAACTTGATCACCAAATCCAAAGAATAATTTACAGATTACATTTCACTAGTAAATCTAAAGAGAAACCATATTTCAGTTTAGTTGGTTACTTTGAATTCACGGATCATTAAAAAGGAGTTTGTGTACTTATATGTATGCTTATAAGCTATAACTAGATCACTACAAAATAAATTTAAACTCGGGGAATTTCTTCTATTATTTTGAATAATTCTAGAAAGGTTGAAAGATATTTAAAAATGATCTATGTCTTCAAGGAATTGAGCGGTGATGTTAAAGGCAATACAAGGGTTTTATATACACTGTGGATTTGAAAAAGCGAGGACTGCCACAAGAGCATCTGCTCTTATGACTTTAGGAAAAAAGCAGACCCGGCGATATAGAATCGGTGATATGTTCGGATATTTTGGATTCAAACATTGACCCACAGCTGTATGCAATAGTAACTAAACATATGCTACATGACCCATACAAACTCTTAAATCAATCGTTTCCATTCAAATAGCTTTCAAAAAGCTACGTTAATGGACATGACAGATATCCCAAATAAGGTAGATGGTATCCTGATAATGGAGGGTGCTCGGCAACGATCCGTGCTTGAGCGTTGGAGAAAGACAATCATTTGATGCTAACATTAATGTGAGGTTATGCAGCTGTGCAGCTTCATCCAATCCATTTATGATGTATGTAAGTAAAACAATAAGGGCAGTGACCAAGGGATGTTTAGTATTAACTTGAGTAATGAGGTGAAATAATTTTTTTAGGTATTATTCAAGGTGTTAAGCATTTAGCTGTCCATCTAGAAAATGGACAATGTGTATAGCTTGCATCAAGTAATGTACGAGTAACTCACGTCACTAATAATCCATGCAACAAACAATTAACGACCTTCTTCAAATTGTGCTCTGAGAATACCTTTGTGAAGACGTTTACTTACAATAAAGTTTGTTCAAGTAATGCTTGGAAAATTAAGAATATCCAGTGCAGAAAGCAGTGTGTTTATGTTGAGGAACCTCTCTGAGTAATGACGGATGCGTCCTTCAGCCGAGTATATACCGTATACCCGAATAACACAGTGTGCTATTAATTGAGAATGCAGCTACACATAATCAAAGCTTAAACTTCATTTGAAATTTACGTACCATGAATGCAGTAGCTCACGTATCCAACTAATCATTTTGTGAAGCACTGGGACTCTTATTGGAGGATGACACATACGGAGAAGTACTTTATAAAAAGCACCCTTGTGTCGCTCTTCTTCATCTCTCAGATATTTGCACTCCATCAAACATGCCAAATTCTCTTCCACTTTGGCTAGCCCACTGGAAAGGCATGTCAGATGATAGGTAATGTGCTTCGGACAAGACCGTGAAGGACTTGCGTATTCTTCTACTTGACAATTCATACGGATTTATTTTCTACAAAGACTATTTGAGAGAGACGACAAAGTATTGGGCAATTCTATTACACACATTGAATATAAACAAGTATCTATTGTACATAGAACAAATTATAGTATACATATTATAGAGTATTCAAAATCCTGTAGGAAAAATGTTATTTTAAGATGTGCTTGAAATAAAGGAATTACTTTTATAATTAATTATTTATTTATTCTTGGCTAAGCTCAGGTTTGAGGAATGTGTTGCCTTTGCATTGGCTTCATCGAGTATAGTTGCTATTTTGTTAAAGGGGAGCACAACAGTTCATGCGACATTTGAGTGTAGCTGCTAATTTTTTTAAATGTGGGAAAACGGTGTATGTGACATTTAAATTAACTTTACATTTTTCTAATGACCAAATTGCCGGTGCAAGATATTGAAGCAAAGTTTCACACAAAAATTATTGCATATACTATCTTTTATGGAATGAGAGTACAATGTCACCTAAGACATCAATTGAAAATCTAAATAGAACTCTGAGAGATCTCAAACGCAAAACTGTGCTCATAGTAGGTGTCACCATATTGTTCTCAGGAGATTTCCAACAAAGTCTACCGGTAATTCCAAATCACTAGAACTGATGACATCAACGCCTGCTTGAAAATATCCTACATATGCCCAGTCATTAGGAATTTTACCCTGTCAATCAACATGCACATCTGCCCATTCGAAGACAAAAAATTGACTTATTTGTCTATATATCGCTGAAACTCGGCAAGAGATTCTTTTCAGAGCATGAAGGCAAAGGTGTCCTTGAATAACCTATAGATATGCGTCATTGTCAAGGATATCCGGGAATTAGAAACTTTTATCTATCGCAATATAGGCCTTCTTCTTCTGCAAAATAAGCCTCTTTCATGGTCCAGGAGCAAGTTATTTTAGCTCCATAAATATACTGTGTTGATAAAATTAACGACTTTATTTTAGACCAGTTTGAAGCTTTATACTGCACTTACATGTCCATTGGGACTACATTAACTAATTTTGTTAATTCCCTTAATCCATTTGGTTTACTCATTCACGCTCTTCAGTTAAAATTTCAGCCGTCATCATTTTACTGCGTAATTTGAACCCACCTAAGCTGTGTAGTGAGACCCACTTACAGGAAAACAGTCTGCAAAACTTTATCACAGAGGCGACTGTCATGAGTCGTGACAGGTTTCACTACGGGAAATGGGTCATGATACTAAGAATACCCATGATTCCATCAAAACTGCCCTATCACTTTAAATGCATGTCCTATCATGGCTTGCTATGCGATGACCATCAACACAGAGCAAGGTGACAGACTATTCCCAAAATATATTATTTAGATAGATATTACCCAACATATATTCTGAATTTTCCTAAAATAGATTCTATAAATAGATATTTCCAAAATAAATTCCTAAAATAGATTCTCTAAATATAGATTTCCCAAAATAAATTTCATAAATATATATTTCCCAAATTAGATTTTAACATTTTTCAAATTAGATTCTATAAATAGATATTTCACAAATTAGATTCTGATCTCATTAGGATTGTGATATCACCCACTGATTCCTGTATTGATATGTTATGCTGCCAAACTGGCACCAAGGATGAGTCCCAAAATATATTCTTTAAATATCATCCACTGATCTGAATGTTGGTCAAGGTCAAATCTTACTGATGGATAACGTCACCTGGAAAACCCGCCTAAAATCGTGTGACCTAAAAAAGTTGGTCACAAGGTCAAATCTCAATCTTATGGCTTAAGATTTAAAAGGTACTCCATTGTTCATGTAAAAAGTATACCTAAAAACCTAAATAGTAAAAACTACATACACGATAGCCTCAGTAAGACAAACCTCCTCTCCTCCCATAAGCAGAGGTGATGGTGATAGCATTATGTTATGTCCAGGTTAAGTTAGGTTAAGTATAAAAACACGTAAGAGGGAAAGTAGAGGGGCCAAAATGGCTTAATGTATAGGTAAAAGTAGAGCTAGGTTTAGTAAAATTGCCGGGGGGATGCCGTAATATCTGTGGGAAGGAGGGGGTTTGAGAGAGAACAACATGCATATTAAATAAACTAAATACATTTACGTTGTAAATCCACAGAACTATTTCATTTGTAATCCCAAGGACAGACATATATGGGGCCAGATAATTTAGGAGCAACTCTTTTGGTCCACGTATAACCTAAACATAAAACACCAAGACTTATATTCTTGAGGTTGAAAATGATCATAGTTACAATACTTTCTCTTTACATGAATGTAGCCTACAAATCCTACTAGGCCTAAGGTAGGGGGGATAGGGGTAGGTCCAAAATCTAACATTAGCAGCATGAAATCAAAAAATAAGAGCATGACATACAAAACAATATGACACTTAATGATATTAAGTTTGAGTGTAATTACAGAGCTAGGCCTTCTATTTTGGATTTTTCAGCCATACACATAGTTCACATACAAATATACCACCGGCAGGCATAATACCAGATAACACACAAATCAAGGTGTCAAAATTACACAAATGACAACTAGGGCAGTAAGCAACTGTCACAGGGAGACACAATTTGAGACGCTTCTTTATGAGAAGCTAAGAGGGATCTCCCAGGCTCATCATATATGAGGTTGTAACATATAGTTTACATGTTTCATTTTATGAAGAACCTTCTTTCTTAAGTGTCCAAATGGTCTAAGACAATAGACTGGCATACTCAAGACGGGGAGATTGGGGTTCAAATCCCGGATAAGTCAACCGATGGTGGTTTTCCCTAATGGGTTTCTCACTTACCTTCCATGCAAATGTAGGTAGATTACCTCTATAATGTTTCCTTTCTCTTCCCTACTCCATTAGTGTAATTATCATATATGCTTATAACCTGAACATGTAGTAAGTAAGCTGCAGTAATAATAATAACATTTTATAGGAAGCCAATAAATGGCCTTAAGGGTTCAACATAAGTGATGTTGCCACATATTGTACAGTTACCAAAAATAGTCATAATGATTGGCGCAAGCTAAGTCGGTCTGCCCAAACACTCGTATTTGACTTAAAGAGTCCTGACTTCACAAGAATAGGGGGCTTTTGAAATCATAACTGAAGATTTAATATAAACAAAATCGCATGGACCAGACAAGTCTACTGTTTAAAAACATAGGGCAAGTAAAATACAGATTCCCATCTTAGTTGCACACCCCAATTAAACAAACAGAATACAAACCAGTGAAATGAAACTAAATTATTACTATGCTTCCTACAGTGTTTAAATCCCCAAAACAGTTAACATAATTGATTTTAACCCTTTCACTAATAACATTTAATAAAAATGTCAACGTTAATATGAAAATACAACCCAGTATGCTGTAAAGAAATTCCTCCACAACATTACCACGATGCTCAGCCATTTTTCAGACCTCACTATTCATCTGCAGATACCCTGCACAACTTCACCTGTCGATTCAAGTATCTTAACTTTAGATTAGTTCTTGGCTATATAGACATAGGTGTGTCGGGAGGAGGGGGTGGTGGGGTGTTTGTAGAATGACATCTTTGAAGCCCAATCAGAAATTTTGGTTGGGAGGATAAGTTAGAAACGTCTTCTATCATCCCTGTAGCTATGGCTATTGTGATAATCGGCACATATACCATCTGATCAAGGCGCCTGCACATCATGTCCCTACCTTCGTGAAGGCGGCTGCAGTACAGGTCCAGAGTACGAGACTGAGTCCCTCCGCTTCTCTTATTATCATAGTAACGGCGTTGGCTGGCTTGTCTGGACAACAAACATGTTCCCCTCCATTGTGAGTCAGCATTCAGGCCGAGAGGATGGAAGAGAACATTAATAATTAAGATTCCAAAGAACCATTTGAGATAAAGACTTGAGAATGAAATATCCCAGAATAGGAAGGGGTTTAGCTGCCAGGGCAGGTAGATACTCTAACTTGTAGAAAATACTGAGGCTACATCTGCAGTATGCTACATCAGAAAGTAAAAAACAAGTACACAATTACGGTAGGAAAACTATTATTCCCTAAGTCCAATAAGAATTGCCAATAGCTTGAATTTAGGTTGAGTAGTAAGAAGTGGCTATAAAAGGGCTTTCACCCCCTTACAAATATTTCACTATACAATCACTATTACAAAACAGCATCTAGATAAAATGTAATAGAAATTATTAGTAAATTTTACAAAATGTAGTATAAGACATAAAATAACTGAAACAATACATAATAACTAATTTAAATTAAATATAAACTACACACTGATATTTAAAAAAATGTTAACAATACTTGTATATTTAAAATGTGTAATAGAGCTATTTCAATCTGAATGGAAAAAGTTGCTAAAACGTTTTTTCTAAGTGATACAGAAACTTTGTAGTAGCCTTTAAAACATTTTTATTTTTAAATTTTTTTATGTATGAAAATCACCCCATGTGGAAAAACGCCAGATCTGGGGAGATCTGAGATTAGCCAAGTCTGGGAAGATCTGGAATATTCTTAGCTAGAAGTTATATTTGAAGTAATCTAATTTTGTCTATTGATTACATTTAATAAAGATAAGTTTTTTATTTAATAGCAGATTGCGTCAAAATACCTGTTTGGATAGTATGCATGTATACTATTTACTCTAATTGGTTAGGGATGAGTAGGGTTTATTTTTGGATGAAGTGTACCTGTATTCACATGGAGGGTAATTGGAAAAACACTACGCAAAATCTCCCTCAGTAGACCATACAGATATTCGAACCTCGGATCTCCCTGTTATCGGAAGTCCAGCCTATACTACAATACACACCTATTAATTTTCAGAAATGAAATGAATAAAAGAAAGTCCAAATTTTTTTTACAAATCTAATGAAAAAATGTACTATTAAATTTCAAGAAGTTTATGTACACTTCCTCTAGTAACAACTTGCCTCATCCCTAACCCATTAGAGTAATTAGGACCTGTAGGCCTATGGGTACTAAGACTTGGTGTTAATAAATAAAGGTATTAAAAAGATTAAATACATTTTATTTAAAGTATTTTTTATAAACATAAAAATAACATGTAAAGATTAAATGCTTTATAAAAAGGGTTCCTTGTATCATACTAAAAAACCAAACTAAATGTCCTGTGGTAAACTATGATTTACTTTTCCTAATTTCACAAAGCCGTGTTCCCAATTACATTTTTATATAGATGTCATCGTTAACCTTGACATCTCGAGCTGTTGCATTGGCCCTAGCAAATTCTGAAATGAAAAAGGCATACTGTTGATACCAATAACATAATTATAAGATTAAATAAGTCGACTAATATAAACAATTATTTAAACTAGCTCTATTAGTGTTATCAACGTAAATTAAATACAGTATGGTACTGGCGAGAAGGTTGAAAGTTATCTGTCCAAGCTAATTTAGGCCTAGTTTTTGTCAAAATCTATCATTTTAAAAATGTAAATAATTAATATGTGAAAATATTGATAGATTTATGTAGTCAATATTATCATGCTGATTTAGAGGTGTTTCGGGAAATGGCTAGGAATCATATATGGCCAAACACTATATTGACTTGCAGCTATGAGTGCATGAATCAATTTTCTAACATAAGACTAGAAGTAGGCCTGCTTGCTAATAATATTCATCATGCAAGTTTGTTATGTGTTTATTTGGATTATTATAATCACTCTTTTATTTGGGTTGTTTTGAAGTACTTTTTTTTTTGTTATGTAGACCTACTATATCTACTAATGCCACAGCACCTAAGTGACAAATTTTTATTTATGGATAAGCCCCAAGCTTAATTGTCAAAGAATCCATCATAATTATAAACAAGCATATATAAAATAAATAAGATTAGTAGCATAATAAAATTAAAAACCTAATATTAGTATTATAAGAATTATAACTTACATGATTTTGTCAGCACATTCCCTGCATATTCCTTCATAAATTTTCCAACTGGTCACATGAATATAACATCATCGACAACATATGGTTGTTCATTCTCAAATATTACATCATTCTTCGCAAATTGCCACCAAATTATCTTCTTTACAATCAACTAAAAATAAATAGCCATGCTTTCTTGCAAAATACGTTAACCATCAATAAAAATGCTCTTATTACAAACACAAGCAAATCAAGTAGGCCCTACAAGGTTGCCAACTTATCCCCAACTATTCTTGAATGTTCATGTGTACAACATATTTTTAAAACAAATTATAAAATAAACAACCCAATTCAAAAATTTAAATCAAAATTTACTAACTTATTAAAAAATATTGGTTCTAATTAGTACATTAATATATTTCTAACTAAACTCTAAATATTAAATTATATTTTATGAATATTTTCATTTTAAACAAAAATTATCCGTACTAAAGATTTATAATTTGTTTTATTATTCATACATTTTATTTACATTTATTTAGGACCTTGAAAATTAACCCGTTAAACTAGTTATAAATAAATGTATGTAGATTTCATTTTGCGATTTTGATGCAGTTTATTTTGTGCAATGTCTAAATAATGAAAAAAAAAATTATAAGTTAATGTAATTCTATAACCAATGGCGATGTGGTAGATTTTGAGAGCAAACCATCGTAAAGTGATCCTGTTTATTTTGTGTAATGTCTAACTAATCAACTTTTTTTTTATAATCTGTATTTGGCACCACGTCTTACTACCCATTCGGTTTTTACGCTTAAGTACTTACACTAATAGGTTCAGAATTTTGAAGATTCAATTTAGATGAAGTGAACCCACATTTGTGTGGAGGGAAAGTGGAAAACCATTTAGGAAAAAGCACCCCCAGTTCACCCGACCAGATTCGAACCTCGATCTCCCCATCCACGGCAGTCTAGGTCAACACAAAACTAGCGCGTTTGCTAACTATGCCACCGAGATGGATTTCTGAGTTAATTTAATTCCATAGCCCATGGGGTCATGTGATAGATTTTGTAGGGCAAATATGACCTAACCTGATGAAGTGACAAAAGCTCTGTGTGATAATTTCGGTAGCATCAATTATTTTAAACCAAGTTGATAGTTGAATAAATTCTTTTTTCCCACACCCAATATTCATACATGAACCTTAATTTAACCCCATTAATTCTCAAATATGAAAGGTGTAGGCCTATATGGTCCTATAATAAGTAAAAATCCAAATAAATTAATATCAATATATGTACATTATCTTCCAATAATATTCAGATCTGGCCCAGAACCGGGCAGATATGAGCAGATTTCTACAGATCTGGCCAGATTTGATTTTTCCACATGGGACTAACATAGTGTGGTGGAGAATTGTTTTGCTTACTTCGCGAATTCACTTTGCTTTTTGTAAATTGAAATCAACTTTTGGACATTGGTTCATATTACTTGCAGTCCTCTTCATTAACTTTGCTTTTCTTAAAAGAGAAAAAAAAATGAATTTTTGAGCATTAATTAACAATACTTTATTCCTTTTCATATTGCTATCAATTTTTTCAATCAACCTTTACCTAAACAGATTAGTTCTGAGACTTTAAAATTGATTTTAACATCACTTTTATAGGCATAAACAAAATTTTACCATTTTCAAACAAAAATAATGAGTAAAAACGGTAAAAATCAAACACATCAATGTCTGCAACTATGTACAAATTTTGTGACCTCATGGCACAGGATACACAACACACTGATCATGAAAGAATGTATAAAAATATCTTCAGTGTATATAGTTATGTACAAATTATATGCTGTCATAGAACGGGCTACACAATATACAGATTATGAACTATTATTACCTAACATGTGCACCCTGCCTGAAATATAGGTAGTGCATTTATCGGTCAGTCATATGAAGAATAAACTTAATTGATGTAAACTTATTGGTTTAAATTCATCGCCAAATAATTCAGTCGCAAAACCAATGGCTGGAACCCTAAATTATTTTAAGTTTGCATTATTATTGCTTTACTTTAACTTTTATTTAACCTCAACAAGATTTTAATATGTTTTGATATTGTGGTATGTCCCATAAAAAAAATCAGAAATGCCAATTTTGAATAAAGGATTAGTCTAATAAGTTTTTTTTAATGTTACTGGTTGCAAGAACCATAAGTAAATAGTTAAACTATATATTCCAAAGTCCTTGCCTCCCCTGCCTCCTCCTCCCCTTTAAGAAAAAAGAGTTTCCAATTTTTCCAGGCCAACTCTCACCCCACCAACCCCCCAGTTCTCGCGCCTTTGCTCATATTTTTTTTAAATTCATCTAGCACCGTGTCTTACTACCCATTCGGGTTATACACTTTGTGCCCATAATTAAACTTCTGAATTAACCCCAGGGTAGTAAAAATTTACATCTTTAATCCAGCCCCTTTGGGTAAAGACAATATTTAAAATATGATCCTCCTTTGGGAGTTTTTGTACATTACTAAATATTTATAGAATCTGATAAAATTTTAGGAGTTAAATTATGGGATCTGTAACATGTTTGTGTTATTTTTATTTTTGTAATAACACATGGATTTTTTGATAAGACTTAACAATACTTTTAATATTAAACTATAAATTCTTGCTGGGTGTCCTATTAATTCTTATTGTATTGACTTTAATAGAGCCTTATGCCTTTTAGGAGAGCTTGATAGTTTACTACACCAAATCCTTTAGTAACTCTCATACATATTTCACCTGGATGATATTTTCAATTTGCATTTGCTATTTTCAATCTATTCCTAATAAACTATGAGGTATGATTGCATTTGGGGCAGATCATAGTTTATAACTAGGGTGATCCCATCTTGACAGGACTGTACTACTAAACTGTTGCCTCCCCTTTAGTATCCATTTGGCCATCCACACACATAATGGTAGAGGGCCAATGTTTTTGAATGGTCTCTTAAGGGTAAAATTGATACTGAATGATCAGAAACAAGTAAATTGTACATTCCCATTAAGCCAGGCCCATTTCGGTAAAACCCATCAACTGCCGCTTGTTTTTGTCAATGTTCACAAATAGATTTAAGTATTAATAGTAAAAGAAATTGTTCACAATTAATAATTGATCTAACAATTATAATGTTTAGAAAAGAAAAGAAAAAAAATCTACACGAATGCTTTTCATTATCCATATGACAGTATTGTTTGTCACGGCAGGTTATCAACAACATACCAGCTTCCTGAACACAGATCCTATGCAGGCAGTAGCATTCCAGCAGCCTCCTCCTCCTCAGCAGCAGCAGCAGCAGCAGCAGCAGCAGCAGCAGTATTCCACATCAGGGGGTTTATCTACGAGTAGCAGTCGCCCCCCTTCATCACCTGCCCAGCAACCTCTCACTCCTAGAGCAGGCAGTGGGTATTCACAAGTCCACACACCTCAACCATCTCCCATTGGCTCTGCCAATGGTTTGCAAAGCATGGGAAGTGGAAGTATCAACGGTATTGGAAGTGGTCACCCTCCACCCAGTGTTGTGAATGGTGTAAACGGTGGGACAGTTCATAGGAATGGAATGAACAGTCAGCAGTACCTGGATAATTCACCGAGCAGTCAGTTTTCGGAACAGAGGGAGTTCATCAATGGCGGAGGGGGCACAGGAAACTACAACACTTCACAGGTAATGTATAGAACACTTGGAAGAAAAGTCTATTTAAGTCTATTGAAAGCTATTGTTCTATAATATTAATTAAGTATTCAAAATACAAAAATGTCAAAAATATCTTCAAAATCTAATTGGAAAGTTAGTGTGTTCTCTATTAATGATTGAAGAAAAATGTTTTATTAGCTCTTGTTAATCCTTTTTATGTCAATGAAAATATGTGTAGCCTCCACCTTAATTTAATTTTGCATTTACCTGCATCAATGGTTTCATAGTCTAATGCTTCATAATTATCTTAGACTCAATTGCTGGTTATGGGGAGATTGGATATTGACTCCTCGACAGGTCTACTAAGAATTGTATTTCCTAAATGGAATTCCACTCTTTCTCCACAAAAATAGCGGATCATTTCCTCTAAAGTTCTACATTCTTCAACACTACTCCATTAGCTTAATTATTGTATGAGTGTAACCTGAACAGTCACTAAGACATGGTGAAAACAAAATTTGTATTAAGATATCAATAGAGTGCCAATTTTTTCAATTTCATGCTAGCTCTACTCGCCATTTTACTACATCACCAGAAGACTTTGACGACTTGTAAAACATGAAATTTATTAGTCTGAAATATTCAATATTTAACATATTTCCACACCAAAAACATTATATTGAAGGGGGGGGGG
>CABFWB010001332.1:99713-128444 GCA_902151455.1 Timema bartmani | reverse complement strand
GGGGGGGGGGGGGGGAACCTTAGCTACGAGCTCATTATGACACTATGTTTCAGATTCCATCCAATCACCTCTAAGAGATTTTGGTTTGAATGTAGTCTGTATATAACAAAAAATCAGTTTAAGTAATATGAATAAATTAGAATTCACAATTAAGAAACTATAAACACCTCCAACATTCAAAATTTGTTAAAACCATGGCTTCTGAAAATGAAATATGCTCTACCTAGCCTCTTGCTTAGAAACCTTGAAGTTTATTGCTATGTAGGTTATTCTAATATTTTCATCTTCCTAAACACTGTTTGTAAATTCCATGTATATAACTTTTACACTGTATATTGTTAGTTATAGGCCTATTGTATTTTAACTAAAATTGGCAGTGAAATTGTACTACTGATTTTTTATTATTATTATTTTTTACATACTACCATAGCACAACAATTTTTTAAGGATAAGGATATTAATCAGACACATCTTAGAACCAAAATTATTATTTCTTTCATTTAAACCTTTTACTTGTACTTAAAATAAATATCTTAAAAAGATATAAAGTTTGTATAGTATAGGTGTAATACTATTCTCTTTTTATAAAAGGTCTTGAATCAGAGAAATAAATTTGAAAATTTATTTTATTTGCTTGAATATTTTTCTCAAAATTAAAAAATAAGAGGAAGGAAAAATCTTAAACTGTGGTCTTAAATTTTTTTTTAAGATACTACATATTTTACATCATAGTAACAATGTATCATGCTATTGTATTATTGGTTAACTAATTATTACTTTGGTACAGTAAAATATGATTATCTCATTGTATCAAATAGAAAAGTAAATCAGCTAATGCAAAACGAATAATTTCTTTGCTAGCAAATAAAAAGAGGATAATAAAATTATGTGACCTCTTTTATTAACATCACAGCATTAATATTTTTAATATTTATGTAAGCACTCATTATAGCATATACCCATAGCATATTTTAAATATCCAAAAGGCGTTATCTCACAAAAGACAGGTTTGTGTTATTTTAATAAATAAAACTAGATGCTAGCAATACAAATATTGTTAAGGACTTATTAAGCATATTTATTTCTTTTTAACATAACATTATTAACCCCATTTGCAAAAAGGGGAAAAGATAAGGAAGGTAAGTGGGCAATATTTGGCAAGCAAGAGAGAGTAAAACCACAATATATGGATAACCCATATTCAATACAAGTGATGTACATAAACTATCAATGCTTCTTACATTTAAAAAATTTAATATAAATTAATTTTTCAATATAGTATTTGTCAATGCGACTTACCATTATAATAATATTATATAGTATAAATTGTTTTTCCTTTTCCAAATTGCGTTTTTAAGAATATCAATTTATATTTTTTGATGTTGAATTTTCTTATTTAATATTTGTTATACAAATTTTATCCAAAAAAATTTTGGTTTTACAATAAAATGTTAAAACTATCTAAGGCACTATATCACATTCATTAAAATTTTAACATGAGTAGCACACTAACTTAGTATCTGTAAATAAATACCATACAACTTCAACCAAAGATTGTATTTGTCATTCAAAACCAATTATAAACTCAAATTATTGGATTTTTTAAAATAAAGGGTGTTATCAAGTAACTTTATTTTATGGGCAAATATTATATGATTACTTTTAAAATCATATAAATGAAGTTGAAATATATTAAATTATATTTCCTTATTTTCCATAGTTCTAATAAATTTCATGATTCCATGACTCAGAAAAACTGGCGCCCTATTTATTAGTTTACTTAGATGACATAAAATAAATTTAGTCTAACTTAAAATGTTCATTGTATCAGAAATGTTTAATATTATTACTATAATATTACCTTACTATCTCTAATAACTAAGCTAAGTAGACAGCAAGTAAAATATTGTTAAATAAGCAATATTTTTTTTAAAAATAGTTTTAAATTTGATTGAATAAATGTTTGAGCAGTGGCGGCTCATTACTTTTTTTCATGGGAGGGCACAAAATTAAAAATAAATAATAATTAATAAAAATATAAACTTACCTCTTATTTATTATATTTTGTAATGGAAGTCCATCCTCCTTTCCTTGATATTTTAGAATACCTCAATAACTTTGTTGTCGAAATCAGAAATTGAATTAATAAATTTATTTTAGACTGATAGAACTGCTAATGCCTTTAGTCTGTTTTCAGTCATTGGATTCCTCAAGAAAGTCTTAATCCGTTTTAGGGTAAGAAAACACCCTTCACATTCACTTGTTGACATTGGATTAGTGCAAATCATGTTCAATAGTTTGAAACTTTCAGATAAAATCTCACTCAAGTTATTTTATGAAATAAACACTAATAAATATAACACACCCTCAACCTCGCACATATCATCACGATTGTAAATAACAATCAATTCACTCTTTAATCTTATGGCGTTTAGCATGGAATAGGATCCAACAGTTTCATTAAAGACATTTTGAGGAAAAGATTTTTGGTAGTTTAAAAAAAATTGAATTGGATAATTTAACTGCACTCAGGTGACTTTTAAAATCAAATCTATCCTTAATTTGGGTTAGAACAGTGTCACAAACTTCTTTTGCAGCAGTATTTCTACTATTTCCATCAGTGGATAATGATTTCTTTCTTTTTTTCCCTTTTCAACCTCGTCAGTGCCATTTATATTTTTTTAGATTCATATCTCAAATTGTTCTATAGCCTTCTACAAATATAACCTAACAATACCACACACTTGAGTTTTATTAAAAAAAAAGTCCACGCGTGGCATTATTAAATGAAATTGTTTCAGCCAATACATGAATTCTGAACTATTTAAGTGGTTCATTAGACCACTTGCTTCATTAAGTGTTTTCGAATCTACTTCATCAGATTCTATGATTTTTTTTAAGCATTCCTTAAATGAGTGATTGTAGTCAAATAAAGTACTGACTGTTCTGCTTTTAAAATTCCAGTGAGTTGGAACAGCTCGTGGTAACCTTTTCTTAACAATTTCTTCAAGGAACGCTGTTCTTTTAGATGAACAGGAAAAAATTCAAGCGACCGCTTGTAAATTAGCGGAAAAGATCCATAAGTATGTTAAATTGATGTGTATAGCAATGTACAAATAGCCATTTGGATATATTTGTCTTATCAGTGATTGAACATCATTGTTTTTTTCCACTCATAATGGCTGCACCATCGTAACTGTGCAATTAATTTGTGGGACAGAATATTTAATTTAGTTTGAAGTTCTTCTAATATGACCTTGGATAAAATGTGTGCTGTATATCTATATGGTTTAATAAAAGTCCCAAATCGGTCACAAATTTGCCCATCTAAAACGTATCTAATTATAATTACCATTTGTTGTTGATTTGAAAAATCGGTATTCTCATCAGCTTTGACTGCAATAAGATTTGCTGAATTTATCTCGGTATCTACTTCAGTTTGATAAACTTGAAACATTGAATTCAAAAGTTCATTTTGTATGGTTTTGGAGGTACCTTTAAATACAGTTGATTCTTTCAAATTCAATACAGAAGCAGAGTCTAACTGTGCTTCAAAATCAATTGAACCAAATTAAATATCATGATTATCAGAAGTAACCCTCTCATCATGACCATGTAAAGCTAATTCAAAATCCCCACAGAATTTAATACACTTTATTAAGCTTGACCTTGAACGGACTGACAGGTATTTGGCTATCTTACAGTGGATGGGGATACGAACAGCAAGGGGAAAAATATGTCCTTTATACAGCCAATATTACACTATCATATTTTTCTTCATTCAAAGAAATAACACAAATTTCTTTGATCAAATATAATTTATTATAAAATATTTGATGCCGTCTTTGATAAAAGATGTGTTATCACACTACATAGCATTTCTTTCAAAGTTTTTACAATTACAGTATTATGTTACCACTTAAATGAGCTTGATTGGTTTAATTTTATGTGTGGCGGCTGTAAGTGAGAATGTGATAATCTCGTTGCTGTTAAAACGAAAAGAAAACCTGTGAAACATAAAAAAGAAATAAATTAATAAACAATAAACAATAACATCCATCACCCCCACACCCACTTAGTCATTTTGTACAAAAATACTATCCAATCTTCCCTCTCTTTTCCTTAATTTTTTTAAAGCATTTAAACAAATTACAAAGTGACCCCAAATGTACAAAGCTATTCGCTGACAAAGGGACCCCAAATGCGACCATTAAAGTGATTATGTTGTTAGTCAATTTTTTTTTTAAAGTCTTAATATTAGATTTAATATTTAGGTGTTATATCTTTGTTTATAAATAACTATTAAAATATTTCTTTTGAACAATTACAGTTATAAAGACTAAAAATACATTTTGTTGAAAAGTGCCCCTAGGATATTTGCACCCTAAATTCATTTCTATTATTAACTGTCTCTCGCGCCCAGATTAATCTTTCAGATGCCATTTTCTTTGATAAAACCCTAGAGTATGTTATGTAGCGTTATATCTTTGAACAAATATTTCCTTTGATAAAAGATATTTGATGATTTGTCAAAGCTACATCACATTTCTTTAACAAGGAAATGTGACTATATAATACTGCTCTCCCAGCGAGCCCTTCCCCTCCAGTGACGTGCATCCCCTACTCCAGACAAGACACCTCTATCTCCAAGCTTCTATTCACAGGTGAACACTCAAATAGCACCCTATTTAGATTTGCGCAGAGTTGTCCTGAGCATCCTTTGCCTCCCCTCTCTTTCCTCTTGTCCACCTTTACTTGGGGAACATTCAATACTATGCCACGATCTGGAAGATAGTTGCTTCGTGTGGAGGTTTTCGCTCAGCAATTTTAAATGTCATAATTATTTTAAGAAAAACTAGAAAAAATATTATTTTAATTTTAATATTTCCCTTGTTTATATAGCTTAAATAATATTATTGTAGCTTATAATTGTTTGTATGAATAACTTATTGTTTGGGTGGGAGGGCACGTGCCCTTGTGCCCTTTAGGACGAGCCGCCACTGTGTTTAAGGTATATTCTCACATCTAAAAATTGTTTTGATCTTAAACCATTATTTTACATTAAAACAAAATTATCTTTGTTAAATTTTTATCATGATAGAATCTGTCAACAAATGATAAATTTAAACATATTGTAAATATTAATTTTTATTTTACTCAATCAATAGATACAGATAAAAAACAATATATTGATTCATTATCTAATGGAGCTTATATCTATCAGTTAACAATGTAGAATTGTTCAGCAACAGTTGTATTATATGTGCATAATTTATTTTTCAGGATTTACCAATGGCTCCTCCTCCATCAACCACACCGACAAGCAGAAGTAGTTCAGTTCACATGGATACCAGTACAGACAACTCCTCTATGCCAAATGCTCTCAATAATGGCACTAAAACTGTGTCTGGATATGGAACACAAAATGTCAACAATGGAAATACCAGCTCAAATTCAACTGGTCACCCAAACGCCTTGCCTGGATACCTGCTTCATCCCCCAATACAACAGCAACCACAACCACACCAACAGAGTTCACAGAGCTCTAGCAGGTATCCAGGCCAAGAAAATATGTCTGCTTCAACAGGCATATCGGGGGACAGTAATATGACTTCTTCATCATGGTCAACAGGAGAAAATCGCATGTCATGGAGCACGGATGAGACTAGTTTGATGCCTAAGAGTGAACCAACAGGTGACTTGTACACAGAAGATGACAGAACCACTGTTCAAAATAGTGAGACAAATTTGTATCATGAACGTGTTAACTTGAACAGTCGGTTAAAGACAATGATATTGAATAAACAACAACAACAGCATCAACAACAAACGCAACAAATTAACCACCAAATGCAACAGTATAATCATCAAGTTCAACAACATCAGCATTTACAAAGACAAATGTCTTTAGAAAGTGATTTGAGGCGTGGCTTAAGTTCTTCAAATTTGGATGATAGTACAAATAGTGGAAATACCCATCAAATGCTTAGCCCAAATGATCAGAGTGTGCAAAGGGCATCTTCTCATGGTCAGTATTCAGCTTCTGGTGGGTCTTCTCAGTTACTTGAAACCCGTGGAATGGACAGAATGATTGCCAGTGGACGATCCCCTACAATTGGCAGAAAACAACTAGATAGCCAATCTTCCATGGATAGTAATTTTTTAGTCCAAGGCCACCATCCTCAGAATCACCTGTCAGCAATGACATCTGAGGGTGGTGGCTTCTCATGGGAGTGGGTTGGAGGAAGTGCCTCAACTAATGATATGTTGGACAATGGAGCTATCTCTGCCATGGAAAACTTCATCAAATATTCATCAGGAGATGATAAAGGAGGGGGATCTATAGACCATAAGTTTATTGATTCATCTATATCGAATTCTTCAATAAAACACTTTTTACCATCTAGTTCTTCAATTCATTATCAAGCGAAGACAAGCAGCATTAATAGTAGGCAAACAAATAGTAGCAGTCATAATACTCCACTTTGGCATTCCCCATTAGGAGCACATGAACAATCATTACCTGCTGTAAATACTTACAAAGAACAAACATCTAATTCTTTGCGACCTCATGGGCATGCATTCAAATACAGCGGAAACAATGAAAATGGAGAATCTACTGACAAATCTTACAAATGCCGTAAAGAATATTTGGTGGATGTAAATAATAAGTTATTTAATAAGCAAACTGGTATCGCTCCTGACAGAAGGGATGAATTTCAATGTAAAACATTGCACTCGTCCGGACTTGTACCAGAATTGGTGGAAAGAAGACCTAATAGTTTAATAACAACTGCATCACCTGTCAACTATTCCTGCCAGTCAAGTTTTGATAGTAATTTAAAGACGGAAGGGAAAAAAGTACCAATATCCAATATAACTAGAACAAGTAATAATTATTTAAATGAACAAAACTTTGAAAACAATGTTTCCACTATTAAGAGAGAGGACAGGAAATCATTTTCAGTAAGTCTGCATTCAACAGTCAATGACTTCCACTGTCAAAACTATGATTCTTCAGCTATTTCTGTAAAAGAATCAAAGAAGTCATTGTTACCTATTCAACATTCTGAGAATAATAATTTTCATCATAGTCAAAATTTTGTACAAGAGGAATTTAATAAACAGTGCAGAGATCCTGATACATTAATTTCTGATGATGTTTCATCACCACATAAGGAAAGTATTACACCAAAGGTTAAGCAGGAGAAGCCAGCTTACAGGTTTCCAGGGAATGGTGGCCCAGCTGTGATAGAGAAAATGTCTGGAAGCTGGTGTTGCCGACAAGGTGGAATTGAGACTCCAAGTCCAGAACACCTTCGAGATGGCTGCTGTCAAGGTTTCCAGACAGCAGATGAGCAGGATGTTAAACAACCCTGCTCACCCCAGCCAGAGGGCAGCACAGAGGATTGTAAGACTAACAACAAGGGCTATGGTAATATGTCTGCCAAGGAGTTCCAGGATCATCTTGAGAGACTCAAGAACAATGTTAGAGCTGAAGTGCCAGACTGCAACTGCTTCCCTCCAGACAAGTGTAAGTAAGCTGTTACTATTAATGTTTTCTTGCTCAAATATTTTACCAAACACTATTCTTAAGAAAATCTTTGCTAAAAAAAAACAGGGCTTTGTTATGGACAGTTTGACTCATCTATAAAATCGTTTCCATAAAACCATTTCTACATTTATGATAGTAAACTTACAAATAGTTAAATATTAGGTTTCTTCCTTTGCAGTAGAAAAAGTAGCCTACTAATGTGGCTCCTGTATGGTTTTGGTTGTGTTTGCCTCTTAACATTTAATCCAGTCATTGGACCTTGACCAAACTTGAAACATCCCTCGGCACCCACCACTGTAGAGCCAGTGAACTATGTTTTGGATCTATTTTGAGTTCATCCCTTTGGAGTCATAAGCTTACAAATTTAAAAATGAAATATTTTAACAAAGTGTAACATATTAAGTAACATATAATGAAAATGCCATATATATATATATATATATATATATATATATATAAGCATTTTTTGGACCTAGAGGCAAATCTTAATCATTTTAAACTGGCTAAATTTATTCTAAAATATGGGAAGAAAGTATCCAAAATAGAACAAAATTGAAAATAAACATTTCAACAAAATTAAGTATATAGACATTTATTTAATGTGTTATTAATATACATTTAATCAATAAATACAGCCCAGATTAATTGAAAAAGTTGGAATAATAGTGATTGGTTATCAGGGTATTTACTCGTAAACCCAATGGGAAGAGACCATTGAAAAGACCAATTCACACACGGGAGTATTAGAATGGTCCTTAAAGAGATAGAAGAAATAGCTCAAGATAGTGATAGGTGGCAGCTCATGGGTGAAGGGAGTGGGGGGCAGTTTATGGGTCTCCAACCCTTTATCCCACCATCCAAAAAAAGTTTTCCAAGTTTTTTATTCAAAGATAGTCTCGAATCAAACAAATAAATAACTCAAAATAACTTATAGAGGCATTTGATTTTCAAAAAATGTCCAAGCTAATATAGCTATAAATGTCTTCTAGAGGCCTTCTACTTAAAAAAAAAAACTTTTAGGGGGCTGGGGGTGCTCCAAATAACTTCAAAAAAGCATTCCATTTTCAAATATGTGTTGGGAGAAGACCACTTTTATTTAGAACAGACCTATAGTAAAAAAAAGACCAATGCGAGGACCATTCAAAATAACCTCTAATGGCTTCCAATTTAAAAAATTTGCTGTTGTAAGAACACTTCAAATGGCTTTTAGAGGCATCACTTTCGGAAAATAATGGTAAAAAAAAGTTTAAGAACATTCTAAATAGTTTTTAGAAACTTTTCCGACCAGTATCTTAGACAATTTTATTTTCAATAACTTAAAGGAGGACATTGAAAGTGTTACTTTCAATGGAAAAAAGTTGTAAATTGATATACATAACAATGTTAAACTCAAACAACATACGTGGCATTTTTCATATTATTTTGAAGTTTGTTGTATTCTGCTAACCTTTATGTCTGGTTCATAACTTGTCTTCAATAGCACACAAGATGCACTTAAAAACAAGCCCAGACTATTTATAGCCATTGACATCACAAAGTTAATTGTTACTTGACAATGAATGGCAAGGCTATTGAAATATTCTTGGCTTAAAAAATGTAAACAACGTTAGGAATTTTTTTTTTGTATGTTTAATTTAATGTGGGGACTTGATGAACGCAAGAAGAGACAGTTTTTTTTGTTTTGTTTTTTTTTTCAGTTTTTTTAGAACACATTTTTTCTTTTGGCTAAGATAAATCAAATATTTCATTAGTACAAACATAGAGTTTAATTTTCCTCACATGATGATATCAACAATTGTTGAATATCTGTCATGACTCATAAGCATAAATTACAAACTTTTTAAATGGAGAGAAGGACTTGTCAATAAATTCCAGGTCCCTCTTGACAGATATTCAAAAAATGTGAAGGCAACCATGTGAAGAAGATTTAACTGTGTATGTACGGATGCAATATTTTATTTATTCTGACCACAAAATTGTTTTTGTATAAAAACTGCAAAACCAATTACCTTTTCTTGCATTCCCTACATTCCAACCTTAATGTTGGTGTGTTACTCAAATCTTGCCACTTGGTGGCATGCGGGGCATCCTTGTTCTAGGACATTCCAAATTTCAAAAAAAATTCTGGATCATCACCACTTCAAATAGATTATAGGAAATCTAATTTAATAAAAAAAAAAATTCTGGTGAGCACTTCTTAAAATAGCTTTTATAAGTCTCAACATTTTCAAAGAGTTGCCAATGGAGGCCGCACTAAATAGCCTCTAGGAGAATCCAATTTTCCAAAAAGTTCAGAGCTAGCTTTATTCAAAATAGCTGTTAAAATAATATAATTTTCAAAATCTCTTCAAACAAATACAACTAATAAATAACTTTGAGGAGCATCCAATTTTTTAATATTAACTGGGCCAGATGAGGGTATAAAGTCCCTAATTATTTTTTTAAACTGCCCCCCCTCCCCTCTTACAAAAATAAAGTTCCACCACTCCTCTATAAAATAACTGTTGTGATTTAACTATGGCAATGAGAGGAGTAGATATGTTTTGGACTTGACTAGAGTGGTGTACAGTGTGATATTGTGTAAGATAACACTCCACAATCCGTGATTGGATCAGAGTACTTGTAAACGATAAGCAAGGTTATATTTCTACCAATAAAGAGCAAACATGTGGTTCCAAGCCAGTATTCCTATGATTATACATGATGGACACTACAAAATGGGATGAGGATCTGACCCATAGACGTGACAATACAATATAAAAATTTCACAAGGCCATAAGGAAACAGTAAAATGAGGTTGAATGGTGGCGCAAGCATTTGGAGTCGGTTCAATATAGAAATTCCAGGGGGAAGAATAATCTTGGTCAGTGTATATAGAAAGTTTTGAAAACTAAATAAAGTTTAGTAAAATCGAGTCAGTAAACCAATTCTGTATGTTGATCATGGTAATTGGTTGTCAAACATTTGGCCTATTGAGAGACTTTAGTACACCTAGAAAACCTTCTGAACTAACATTTGATGAACTAGTAGATTTAGTTGGAAATTATCTGTTTTCGAAGACCTCGTTCAGGTCTGAATGTTTTAAATACTGTAGGCGATTGCAAGCTACTAACGAATATATTTCACAATATAGTGCAACACTTAGGAAAATGACCTGTAACATCATCTTTGGAGCAAATTTGAATGACCAATTATATATGTTAATTGTAGAGTTAACAATAATGCCATAAGAAAGAGATTAATAAGGGGACATTACACCAACCTATGAGCAGTCAGTGGCACTGGCAGTTTCCCTGGAGGCAGAGCTAAAAGATGTTGATTTTGGGACCTACACATCAACAGTACAGAATGCAAAATCTCCAAGAAGTCCCCAAAATGGGAGGGAAAAGATAAGAGGGAAGATTATTCACGAGTGGAAAGGGAGTGATTTGCATACTAATACAAAGATCAAGTAACTTCGGAATGCAAATTTAAGGCATAAAGGTGTTGTGTGTGTAATCAAAAGGGGCATTTAAAGAAGACATGCTCAAAGGAAATAGATCAGGTCCAGGATAAGGATAAGGATAAGGATGAGTCGAGTGATAAAGAACCACACCAGGACTTTGGTATTTTTTTTTATCATAGTGTTCAAAACGGCCCCTCTGAGGTTAAGGGGGTGAATTCATTTAAATCCAACTTTGTGGTGGGAATTAAAATTAAGGGATATATAGATATCCAGTTTGACGTGGATATGGATTCAGCTGTGAGCTTAATGTCTAAAAAAAGTTACAAGACAATTTCCCACATGGGAAATACTCACCATGTAAGGTTAACCTATTCACACATACGAGGTAGGCTTAGCTGGCATTGGGTAAGGTGATAGTGTCTGGAGAGTATGAATGCACACTGTATAGAGGATAACCTATACTAATTGTAAAAGTTACAACAGTGCATCATTATTAGGTCGAGATGGGCTCACCTGCATCATATTAAATTGGAAGGGGATTGTAGGTCAAGTAGGTCTTGAATTAAATAAAGAACAAGCCATTTCACAGTGGGTGAATGTATTTAAGGAGGACTTTCGAGACCGTTTAAAATCACAAGGCTGCCTCATTAAAGGTTTTCAAGCGTTGATTGCTTTGAAACAAGGTGTTACCCCAGAATTTCCTAAGGTAAGTCCAGTCCCTTATTCTTAAAGGGAGTTGGTGGAAGCAGAGCTGGTTAGACATCAACAAGATATTATATTGATTCCAGTGAGGTACATTAAGTGGACCACACCCGTGGTAGTGGTTAAAAAGGGTGATAGTAAGGGAACTGGGCAGTGTGGGGATTGTAGTATTTCCATTAACCCCAATAGTATCACAGATCATTATCCATGACACTATTTCAGATATATTTTCATCATTGTCAGGGAGTAAGGGGTATACTAATATAGACCTTAGAAATGCATACCAACATTTGGAACTAAATCCAGAATTTAGGCCACTGCTTGCTATCAATACCCATGTAGAGCAGTTCCAATATACCAGTTTGAGTTTTGGGGGGCCTCAGTGCCAACTATTTTTCAGTCTGTCATGGACAAAGTTCTATTAGGATTACCTAAGACTATCTCATTTTGATGACATGTTGGTAGTTTTTGGATCATCCCTAGAGGATTATAAAGAAGATACCAAAAGGGTTTTAAGTAGACTAAATCGATAATAAAAATAAATGTGTGTTTTTTTAAGAGGGAGATTGAGTTCTTGGTGTTCAAAGTAAATGCAGAAGGGAGGCATCGCATTGAAAGTAAACTTAGAGCAGCCAGGGATGCCCCTGCGCCGATGGACGTTTCTCAGCTAAGATCATTTTTGGGATTTAAGGGTTACTATTCTTGTTTTTTATCAGACTTGTCCATGGTGTTAAAACCATGCCTGAGCTATAAGAGACGAAACATCCTTGGAAGTGGACAGAGAAGTGTAAAAAGGTATTTGTAAAGTTGAAGGGTTTACTTCTTAACTACTCTAATGTCCAGGCTAAGCCTATTATACTGGCATGTGATGCTTCACCTTATGGAGTTGGTGCAATAATTTTGCATGTAATGCCAAATGGGGATGAACGCCATATTGCTTTTAGCTTGAGAACACTTACAAAGAGTAAAAAATTGTGCCCAAATAAGAGCGTGAAACGAGTGTGATTATATTTTGCCTTAAAAATGTTCATATGTTTCTAACCGGTTGCTAATTTACATTGCTCACAAACCATAGACCTTTGACAAAAACTTTGGTCTCTAAAGTAGAGGTGCCAATAACAGTGGTGGTTAGGTTGACTAGATGGGCTATAATTCTGGCATCATATCAGTATGAGATTCGATATAGGAGTGGCTATAAGATGGGTAATACTGATGGGTTGAATCGATTATCGTTGCCATAGGTGGATCTTGCTGGCATTTTTCAATGGTAGACGAGTTGCCATTGTCACGTAGAGGTGCAGGATGCAACTCTCTGTGATCCGAACTTGAAAATTTAATAATTTTACTCTATATGGATGGCTGAGTGTTGCGGTGACGATAATTTGGAGAAAATAAGTAAAAAATGTTAAGTTTGGTGTTTAGCAGTGTGGAACTCATTCCACTATAACGTGGAATATGGGCCATGAGGATTTGGGAAAAATTACATGTGGATTTTGTTGAAATAAAGGGACAGAATTTCTTATTTTTATGTGATACCCACACAAAATGAGAAGCGGTGCTTATTCTGAACTCTATCAGCTCTTAAGCTACTATTGGGAAGATTAGAACGTATTTTGTAATATTCAAATTGCCAAAACAACTGGTAAGTGATAAAAGACCGCAGCTTGTTTCGGAGGAGTTTGATTTGTTTTTACGGCAATATGGAGTTAGACATATGAAAAGCCCTCCCTACCAACTAAAATCAAATGGGGCAGAAGAGAACACAGTAAAAACGATTCAGAAATCATTACTCAAGTTGACATTATAGGAGGGTACTGCAGGGCTCAGTTGGTCATTTCAATTCAAGCTAATATTTAATTTTCATACTGTAATACGCCCGATTCAATAACAAAAAAAAACACCAGCAGAGTTGTTTTTGTGGATAAAACCAAGGAGGGCGTTGTTATTGTTAAAACAATGCTTAAACATGGAGATGGGAGTTAGTAAAGCAAAAAGCAAGAAAAAGGTGAGAAGAGAAATTTTACATTGGGTCAAAAGGTGTGGGTAAAAACGGTCATAAATGAAGCGGGAAAACTGGCTTCCAGGCTATGTTGGTAAGATAGTTAGTCCAGTTACAAATGTGGTTAAACTTAAGTATGGTACAAGGTATAGTCATGCAGATCATTTAAGGGGAAATTGGAGTGTTAGTTAGTATGACATGGGTGGAGAACCAGCCAATCATTCTAGGGTCAGGGTTTGTTAGGGAAAGGGAGAAGTTTAGAGAAAATCAGTAAACAGAAGGTCATATTGTAATTTGAGGAAGGTGAGTAAGGAAGGAAAAAAAAAAAGCAAAGTTGGTAGAAAACCAACAAAATGGTATAGAGCGGGGGGAACTGGTGATCAGAGAATAAGATAGAATATCAAAACCTAGACAGAAGGATATATAGAACCAGGGGATCCAGTGGTTAGACCTTTGATGTTTAAGTGACTTTTGTGTGTGTGTGTGTGTGTGTGCGTGTCCGTGCGTGTGTGGGGCCTTTTTTGAGAAAGGAAGAGTTTTGTGAGTTGACTATGGCAGGGCTTTTTTTTTGCATGGCACATATGAATAAGAGTGACATGACATCCAGGTTCAATCACCTTATGTATAGATTATTAGCAGCTCCAGTGGCACAGAATGTTGCCCAGGATACACCATAGGAGGTTGTCTACATGGCCCACAATGAGATGATGTTATGATAATTATTATTAAGTTGTGGAGCTGATGTAAGCTTTAACCAAACTTAAGCATAATCAACCAAATCCTGATGACCTTTGGGATAATTCTCTTTAGGGGAAAAATATCCAAGGTACCAGCCGGGAACCGAGCCTGGGACCACTAGAATTGTAGCCAGTTTCACTGACCACTACACCACAGGGCCGGCACTCTTGCAGTGAGAGGAGTAGATTGGTTATGGACTTGACTAGGGTGATGTGGAGTGTGATATTATGGAAGAGAGCATGCCGTAATCGGTGGTTAGATAATAGTACTTATAAACCATAAACGAGGTTTTATTTCTGTCAATAAAGAGTGAACTTATAGTTCCAAACCAGTAATCCTATGAATCCAACAACAATGTTCTTATTTCTTAGGGCTTGATAATAAACCTTAACATCTTGTCATAAAACTTCATCATCATGAACTATTTTCAGCCTATGGCCGGGTTTGTTTAGTAAATTGTCTCCATCTCCCTCTGAACTTAAAACATTCTTCCTCGTGCACTCTCTTCCACACTCCTCCTCTCACTAGCACACTTGCTGCTGTTCCTCCCATCTCTTACTTGGTCTCCCGTGTGGTCTCTTACATACTTCATATCCATTAATCCTCTTGGAATCTTTTTCCCTTCTATCATCATTACGTGTCCATACCATCTCATCCTTGCTTCCTCAACTATCTCATGTACCTCCTGTATACCCAGACTCTTGACCATACATCTTCATTCCTAATCCTATCTCTTCTGGTGACAGCTAGCATGTTCCTCAAGAACTTTATTCCCATGGCCTCCACTCCAGCCCAGAGTTGAAATGAGTTATAGTCTTTTTTATATACTCTACAAATATCAAAATAGACTTTCATTAAACAAGCATATTGCATTTTGTGTTGTATCTAAAAGTAAGATTACATAGTGTGTTCAAGAGTTATTGTCTAATTGAAAACTACATACACCATTTTACTGATTTTGATATGATTTTTTAAAGTAAATAATAAACCATTGATCATTTCAACTAAGTTAATAAATAAAATAAACAAAGAAATTAGGAGGGTAAGTTATTTTCCTTTAATTTCCACATTTAATAACGAGTTATAAAAATATTTATCTTAAAGGAAAACCTCTTAAACTTTTGAGTTGCATTTTAACATATATTGAAGTTAGAGGAAGGTTGAATGGAAACTTATAAAAGGTAACACACAAAATATGGCCTTTTCAATGAAAAGACAATCACATATTTGTAATAATAATGATTCAACTTATTAAAAAGCTTAAATATGTCACTTTTAAAAATAAAAATATTGGTTATGCGAAATTATGTGAGTAGATTTGAGTAAATAAGTTTTTGATGAAAATTGAGGAAAATAACACAAAGAATGGAATGGCTAAAATAATATTTTCTTTGTAGAAAAGGGGTCAATAGTAGTTTCATGCCCATTGTCCATTTGCTTCTGAGTTAGCTTGTTTAGAAATTGATAGAAGGCATCTATAAGTTGAGTGACTATTTAAGAAAATGTTTTCGTTACTGACATAATGTGTGAACGCTACTGCTCTTGACAGGTCTAACCACTTTAGGGGGATAGGAGTGATTGTTTACTTCACCGATAAACTTCTTTGAAATAAATCATAATGGTAATCTAAATTACTGGGTAGCATTATTTGGTTCAAAACTGAATTTTTATAGCGACATTGAAATGGTTATTTTGATTCAGGCCCTCCAGAGCCGGGGTCCTACTACACCCATCTTGGTGCGGCAGCAAGCCTCACTGACCTTCGCACAGATGTTGAGAAAAGAACTGGCCTTAAAGAAAAAGCTGTTCGCATCGAGAAAATAATGTACACTGGCAAGGAAGGAAAAACCACACAAGGCTGTCCATTAGCCAAATGGGTGAGTACTTCAAAGAGCTACTCTCATAAATCAACAGATTTTTTAATTTCAAGACTAGCACTATGGATTTTTTTTTTCATTTAAGTACTGAACTGAATTGTATATTAAATAATATTTCCTATAAAGTGTATATTTCTATACATTTATTTGTAAAATGTTTATGGTTATGTCTCCCTTTCTATAGTGTTTACTATGAAATGGATGTTGCTATACATTTATTTGTAAAATGTTTATATGTGTGTCTCCCTTTTTATATGCCAGGTTTATTGTAATTTAAAAGAATGGATGAAATTATAAATAACTTTAGGTATTCATTTAACAAACTTATTTATTTAAATACATTTATCTATTTTGAATTGTGTTTGATTTATTTAGTAAGTCTTATTAATTGCTAACACTTAACCAATAATTTGGTAAGCAAAAATTCAAACGAAAGAAACTAGCTTAATCGATCCAATATAAATAAAAATCAAACATTAAAAAATAAAGTAAAGCTTTTAATGTAACAAAAATTTTTATGAGGGGATAAAAGAACATTTTGGTTTCTGGTTGGTAGCTAAGTACTATGTAGCCATTGATTGCCGTCAGTCAGGTTTAAATATTTGGATGATCTGCTTTTAATAATGATTTAGTTATTTGGCTCTTAATCGTTTTAGTAAATTTTTATTTTCAATAGATCTCTGTCACAAGTAAAATTAAGGTGGGAATATAGGGAATGCAAGAAAAGGTCAGTATTTTTGTAGTATTTTTATAACAAAACTTTTTTTGGCATAAACAAATAAAATATTGCTTTAGTAGAAACATAAAGTTAAATTTTCTTCTCTTGGTGATATCCACAGTTGTTGAATATCTGTTAGTATCATAACACCATTAGATGAGAAACCTTTTAAATAAAGATAAAAAGTTGTCATTACATTTCAGGACACCCTTGACAGATATTCAAACACTGTTGATATCACCATGTGAAAGCAATTAAACTCTTTATTTCTACTAGAGCCATATTTTATTTAGCTTGACCAAAAAACTGTTTTGGTATAAAAACTGCAAAAACACTGCTCTTAACACACCTTCCCTTCCACCCCACCTAAATATTATCACTTTTAATATCAAATTTATCTGTGTAATCAACCTCTTTAAATTTAGTTTTAAATACATGATTGTTTCTAAATACACTTTATTGCCATAAATATATTTAATATATTTTAACCCATTGGAAAGTTTATTATATGGGATATGGGTGAATTTAGTGGAACTGCATCCACACTGGCTTGGAGAAAATATCAGATTACCCCTCTTGCCCCAGTAAACTTTTATTAGATTTGAACCTCGACCTCGCCGGGAATTCCATTTGACCACCAGTGAAGGAAATAGTATGGTTAACATTTACAATCAAACTAGTTTATAAAAATTAATTTAAAATACAAAATTATTTTTTTATGGATTTTTGTGTATAAATTTGGTTGATTTTGGGATTATAAGAAAATTGGTTTACTAGTATTAAATATTTCTTTGTCAGAATCTGTGCACACTTTTTATTTTTATATTGGTAAGGGCTCAGAATTTAATTTCATAGAAAAAAAGTCTTTCAAAATCTCATCTCCTAGTGACTCATCTGGACTGCCCATTTGGGAGCCACTGGTCTTCTATATTAGCATTGTGTTTTACTACCCATTTAGGTTATACACTTATGTACTAATTACGTGAATGATTTTAGGGATTAGGAAGGTTACATTTAGAGGAAATGTAAGCACATTTGCTTTGGAAAACCACCCCCAATACACCAACCGAGATTTAAACCTCGATCTTCCCATCATTGGCAGTCTAGTCTAGGGTTTTAATTAATTGATTTAAACATCAGATAATATCAACTCATGATTTTGCCACTTTTTATCTTAATTTTGTGTTTTTCTTTCAATTTTAGTCACTAGCATTACACACTGATATTGGTATTGTGTACAGTAGCCCTATGGCTTCTTTGGTGCTGACTGACAATTCACAGCTGACTTCTGACAGTCAACATTTAGGTATATACCTAAATTTTGACTGTCAGAAGTGACAGCTGCTAAACACATGTTTTTTTGCAGATCATATGGTTTGGCGTAGGGATACATAATTTGGTCTGGTAGCTTTTCAAAGCCGTCAGCTGTCAGCTGTGAGCTGTCAGTCAGCACCAAAGAAGCCATGGGGCTACTGTACCATATCAGTAAAAATTAATTGATTTATTGAACACACAAAGCCAATAGTAGTGGACAGGTTGTGTGTTGGCAACATTAAAGAAAAGGAATAAAAGAAACTTTCATACAAATCACCATGTATAATAATCCCACTGTAAATTTTTAATACTATTTCTCTGGAATTATAATTAGATACATAACAGAAAGGCATTTAAATCAATCACAATTTTAAATGTGTTAATTAAAATTGTGACAAATTATTGAGCTCTTAAAATAAATCTAAAATAATCACTTATCTAAAGAAAAATCTTTTATATTTTTTTATCCACTTTTCCTGTACCTTGTTCCAAATATAACTAAATATATATTGAAATTTTGCTAAACGTATTTTTATGAATTTCTTCTTAGAACATTAAAATGGCTAACAAAACACATTTATTGTTCATTGTAGTATTTCTGAATTAATAATGCTTATATGCAAGAAATAAAACCAAATAAATTATTTTCAGGAAATTGATTACGTGACCTTTAAAATGCAAACTATAATCCATTGTGTTTATTTAAATGTGAAATATAATTAACAAAAGCCCAATAAATAAGAAACTTTTATCCTCAGTCTAGGAAATTTATTTTCTTCAGCCAAAAAATATTGGTAAAATATGTGTTTAAGTTGGCTACTATAACTGCCTCAATATGATCAAATAGAAATATTTAAGGATACTGAAGAAGGTGAAGCAGATATAAAAAAAATGTTCAAGCAAAACAAATTACATTTTTTTTTTCAATCTCCTATATTTGATTTATTTGGCAAACAAAAATTTCAGCTTTAATATTTTTCTATTTGCCGTAGCTTTTCACTTAAATAATAATTGAGTTGTTACCATTTCAACCTAACATAAATACTTTATTTACCTACTTTTAATACTGAAATACAATTCATCCAAAAAATTCCAATCATTCTATTTACCAAAAATTAGGGTTTCTGTCTATTATACTTTTACTTTCTGCAACGTTTTCTATGCTATTATAAACCAACAACTTAATTAATAAATAGTTTAATCACAGTGTAATTGTTATGATTTAATGATTAAATATCTAACATAAACATCATTGATAAATAAAACAATATGAAAAGCTCTGAAGTCTTAGTATTATTATCTATACAAGACCTAGTTCTCAACTTTAGATTCAAATTAGTTTAAAAAGTTTCATTTGTATAATATTTATAGTACTACTAGAGCTAAACAGACAATTATCATAGATTAAGTGACACACTTTTTAGTAGGAATTGTTGAGAAGTTTTGTTATACTGCATCAAAACAATACTTTCCAGTGATGTTTCACACGGCAATTATAATTATTGTTCTGCCACTAATGTTAAATTTTTTTGTGTGTAACTTGGGATATAATTTGCTAAATGTAAGACACTACCATTTCTTTAAACCTTTCAAAAATATGTTTTATCCTAATTTTTATTAGGCACTTATCTTTGCAAAGATATAATTTATCTCTATTAAAATCATACTAGGATGGGGTTGCTTGATACCACTATATATAAAAAAAAACATGCAAGGGTATTTGATTATGACACAGGAGCTCATGTTTTGATCCAGGACAATGGAAAATATTGTTTGAAGTCTTATACTCAGATAAATGATAGGGTAATTTCTATAAAAAAAATTCTCCTAACTCTTTTGTCTTTGGTTATGTAGGTTAAGTTGCTAAAAACCATCAGAATAAATCTTCTAAAAAATATATGCACACAATATTTGCTTAATAGAATCTTTAAATTCTAAATTTGAATATACAAAATTGGTCTTAAAAATGTTTATTTATTAACAAATTAATAGTCCAAAAATGTTCACTGTTAAGAAAATCTGGTTGTTTATTAGAAATACCTGATATCTGGTAGCCCTAGTATTTTGTGAATGCTTCATCATCACTAAATAAAATATATAATAATACGTTTTCAAACATAACAAATATTATAACCATAATAATCTGCAAAATATGGTTTCCTATTAATTTGTTAAAAATTTGTTTAATCATCCATATTAAAAACGAATTGTAATTTAGTTTACTGTACCTACATAAAAGGTGGGTCACAAAATATTTTTAAGGCATTCCTTTGAAGGACACTTATTCAGATAAGTAATAGTAAAAAAAATGGTTTTCTGAAAAATGTAAATAGAATCATATCATAATAAACTTTCCTACGAATAATTGTTTGAATATTTCTGGCATGTAAAAATAATATTCATACTTTGTATAGTTCCTCTCATCAAATAGTTATATACTATCTTCAAGTTTATGTTTATTAATTGATTAATTTCCTACAGCCAAATTGCCCTCTTCAAGTTTGTTTGAAGATAGACTTGTGCTCAGATAGATCAAATACTCTCATGAGTTATGAACATGTTTACATAAAACACTATATACTGTTGGTTGACACATATATTAATATTTTACGGAAATAACTATATTAAAATGTTTGTCAAAATATGTCACCACAAAAGGATTGTTGTGCAGCTTAACTTTCTTCTTTATATATTCTATTGTGTTAGTAACGTATTTAATGATTTTCTTATTAGTGTTTTTCCAAGTAAAGGAGTCAATTACTATCCCTTTTATCAATGGTTTGTTTTTTAATAAAAAAAAAGTTTATAAATATTATTTTAAATAAGTGGTCCAGTATCTGTTTTGTTATGTTTTTGTATGTCTCAACAGTGCCCATTTTTGATTTTTGATTTTGGAGTATATTAAAACGGTGTTTTGAATTCCTTGGACTACATTCCTGCCAATAAGACCCAGTATTTGCCTAAAAAATAATGTGATTTGCTTTGGCACAAGACATGGTGACAGAAAAATACTCCCAACTAACAAGATTCTAGCAACTTTTCAAAGATGTATTTCTCTAAAGCTTTGAAAATATATATTAAGCTATATTGAATCATATATTAAATTATCTTATCTTATAACAATATCAGTCTAAAAATAATCACGCCTGTCTTGAACCATTGTCGGAATAATATATTTAAATAACTTGCACCAGAGTAAATTTATTTTGATCTTTAGTGAATTTAACTTCATATCTCAAATAATAAAAATAACAAACTCTAAAAACATTCATGAAACTCATTTTATATGCCTCTAAAATAAACTGTACTACAGAATTATTTTTTCCTATAATTTTGCATTAGTGTTGAAATTTTGTTATTAATAAAAGTAGTTTTAAATTATTAATAATGTATTGTAACTTATTTATTTTTAAAATGTAAGTGATATTTATAGATTGACAATAAAATAATGGCTGATGATTATGTTTTCTCAGTCACCAATGCCCCCAAAATTTGAATGATTATTGGCACAAATATTGATATTTTAACTAATTCCTTTTAACGAAGTTGAGACACAAATAAACTGACTCATTGTCATTTATATATGATTAAATATACACATGCAGTATTTATTAAACACACAGCATACATAATTTTAAACTAAATTTGTTAGTATACACCCTACAACAGTCGCACACCCAGAATTTACTTGGCAAGGAAGTTCAAATAATTTACTCATTCATTTACTTAATTTTTTTTTATTTAGAAATTTTATGGATGGTACTTTAAATGTGTGTAAGTGTAGATATTTTGAATATCAACTTGTTAGCTTGATCTAAAAATTTAGTTAATGCATTTTACACATATTAAGTTCTCTATATTACTGTTTTACTTCACATGATTTAAAATGTTATTAAAATTATTAGCAATTGGGAAAACATATACACGAACAAATCCCCCCCCCCTTTTCAAAACTGGGTGTGACCCACCTCGGTGGCATAGTTAGCTAACGCGCTAGTCTCATGTTGAGCTAAACTGCCGAGGATGGGGAGATCAAGGTTCGAATATTGCTCTAGTGAACTGGGGAGGGGGTTTTCCTAAATAGTTTTCCACTACCCTTCCACGCAAATGCGGGCTCACTTCCTCTATATTCAACCTTCTCAATTCCAAGTCCATAATTATAATTAGTACTTAAGTGTATAACTCGAATAGGTAGTAAGGTGCGGTGCTAAATAAATAAACAAACACTGGGTGTGTCACTGCTCTACAGTAAATAATAGCCTCGCTACCCTTTTACTTACAGTTATATAAGTAGAACAATCCACTCAAACTCATAAATTATATTTAAGAGAGATTCCATTTCCTCTAATCTTTTCTGAACTCCACAATGATGATGTCTTAGAAAATGGAAGTCAGTTTTTCTCTTCCTTTGTTTTACTAAAGTTTTCTCACTCTAGATAATCACTCTTATCAAACATACAACTTTCTTCCCCTTGTAGGTATTTTTACATTTTAGTGTGGAAAATGAATACAGAAGAAGTAGAAGGAATTGTCAAACTAAGAACATAGAATTTAAGTTGAGGCAAAGCTGGGAAAAAATCATTTGCTAGAATATATTTCAAAATTTTAGAAATCCTTTTCATGAAGTCAATAATTAGTGCTAACTATCTAGTCAGGATTGAAGTTTTAAAGAATGTAACTTTATTTTTTATTCATTTAAATGTAAACAGATTACTTTTGAATTTTATATTTTTGAAAACACGTTACTGGTACAGGAGTATGTAGTGATTGAAAATAATTACTTGTTTGTATAGTAAACATTTAATTTGTTAAGATCACAACATCAATATGAAAGTGTGGCCGAATATATTGCTAGTTTAAAACAAATGGCAAAGCATTGTGAACTTAAATAATTACTATACGGTTATCAATGTGATTGTCTTGTCAGTGGTTTGAAAAGCTACTCTATTAAACAACGACTTCTAGTGGGAAGACACTCGTCTATGAGAAGGCAATGTTTATTTCAACTACTGAGAAGGATGCAGCTTCACTGGTCTTTGGACACAACACAAGTGAAACAGCTGATCGTCAATCCCAGATTTGTTAAATGTTGATAAAAGAAAAGGCAGTAAGAGAGAGGTACAATGTTATTGTTTTGAAAAAATGGTCATTTAAAAATGAATACTGGTGTCAACCATATGAATGCCATGTACATATTAAGAAAGGTCATTTGCAAGAGGTGTGTCGATTGAAACAATTGGTAAGTCAAACAATAGCAAATTTGCTTGGCATAAAAATTCTAGCAAATACCACAAGGATGGACAAAGTTTTGAAAGTCATATACATTTTGTGGGGATGGAACTATGAAGTCATAATGGGGATGAAAACATTAATCACATTTCAAATTTATTTTTGTTACATAAAAAAAAGTTTAGTGAAAAATGAAAGAATAGAGCCTTTTAAAATAAATTTACAGGTGGAAGGGGAAAAATTGCTTGTGAAATAAATGCAGGTGCAGCGGTATTAGTAATTTCTGAAAAGTGTTATCAGGATCAAATTAATCACTTAAAATTGCATTCAACTGATTTAATCTTTACATCATATGTAAATGAACAAATTATTATTCCTCTAGGTTTAATAAATATTAATGCTCAGTATCGGGGTTTGTTGTACAAAATAGTCCCAATTCTTTAGAGGATTGGGAATATAAGAATATGTGGAGATTTTAAAGTGACCTTAAACTTTAGATTAGAACCGGAAAGCAACTAATTCCAAAAATAGAAGAGTTATTTGTCACTTTTCAAAAGGGAGAAACTTCTAGTAAACTGGATTAGGGTCATGCCTATCAACAGATTAGGCTAGATGAAGAATCTAATAAACTTTGTGTAGTAAGCACTTACAATGGTTTATCGAAGTATAATATAATTCCTTATGGAAATTCCCCAGCATCAAACTTATTCCAGAAATTAATGGAAAAAAAAAATTGCAAGGTTAGCAAGGCATAATTGTATCTATAGATGATATTTTGGCTACTGGTAAGAACATGCAGGACCATTGTAACAAACTCAAAGAAGTCTGTAAACATTTAAGTGAGAAGAATCATACAGTAAGCAAAAATAAGTGTTAGTTTTTTCTAAGAGTTTAGAATATTTTTGTAATAGACAGAAGATGGGTTACAAACAGCCAAAGATAAAATTGCAGCTATATTAGATGCATCTAAGCTGGAAATTGTGACCCAACTGAAAGGATTTCTGGGGCTAGTTTGTTACTTTGGGAAATTTGTCCCAAACTACTATTTCCTATATATTACCATCTCTTTAGAAAATACATTATTTTAAGTTTGACAAGGTGTGTATAAAATGTTTTTCAATTATAATTAAAGAAAGGTTAATGTCAGCAGAGGTGTTAGCACACTATAACCATAAATTGCCCTTAAAACTAGCATGTGATGCTTCAGGCTATGGTCTTTGTAATATAGGGCCTACTGTCACAAATGTAGATTGATAGAAGTGAACTTCCAAAATATTATGCTTCGCGGACACAGTTTAATGTTGAGCAAGGATATTCACAGATTGACAAGGAAGCTCAGAGCGATGTTTTTGGTGCAAATAAGTTTAATTAAAACCCTTGGGGAAGGAAATTTACGCTATGTACAAATAATAAAGCTTTGTTAAGCATATTTGGAAATAAAAAAGGTCTACCAGCCTTTGCAGCTTATAGATTACAAATATATGCTATTTTCTTATCAAGTAATGATATTGATATTTCTTATATCAAATCAGAAAGTAATGGTAATGCTGATGGATTATCCAGATGACTATTAGTTAACTTTAACAATGATAAGTTAGAAAATGATAGTTATATTGGTGTTTACTTACAATGAATTATATCGATACTTATTTACAATGTTTTGAAATTAATGTAATACAGTAGAGTCACGATAATCTGACCTTTGGTTATCTGACATTCCGTTTGATCCGACTTATCCTCATGACTTGCAATTTACATTATTGTGCAGTATCCGCATGCATATTATTTTCCCACTACCATTGTTTCTTTGTCAGTGAGTGAGTCACATACCTCCATGGTTGTAGCTCTGTTTGCCCGCTTTAGTGAATGTTTGCACTATACTTGTTCATACCGTGATTGAGTTTTGCATTTTTCCATTAATGTAATTTTACTGTGTAAGAAATATGGCAAGGGAAAAGATAAAAAAGATGTTTCTTTTAATTGAAGAAAAACTTCAAGCCTTAAAAAGAATAATTAATAACAAACCCTATTTCATATCTATTTTGCACTTCTATTTACAGTAATTTGATTTGTTCCTCTGCTCTTCCCCCTCCTACCTCACCTGTTTCCATATTAGCCGACATTTCAGTAATCCGACCACCTGATGGTCCCATTTGGGTCGGATTATTGAGACTCTACTGTACCAATAAAGTTTGAATACATTATATGAGAAGTACAAAAAGATCCAGAGTTAGTTGAGCTTACAGGTTATGTTAAGTTTGGTTGGCCTTATGATTATGATAAAAGTTTGACAGCTTATTTTCACAGCAAAATTGAATTAACATGTGCACAATAAATACCTATGTAGAGATATAGAGTTATTGTACTATATACATTTTTTAAACTTTTGTTAGATGAATTACTTAAGTCGTCTTGAAAGCGTTAAAATGAAATCCTTAGCCAGATCTTATATTTGGTGGCCTACTATTGATCAAGACATTAAACAAATGGTTAACAATTGTACAGCATGTCTCTTGAATAGACAAAACACATCAAAGAATGTGTGTTACAAATTTGGAACTATCCAAATAAGCCTAGGTTTATATTACATATAGATTTTATGGCTCCGTTCAAATCAAAGATGTATCTTATTCCCATAGATACATATGCTAAATGGTTGGAAGATTTAGACATATTGTCGACAGCAGCAGGTCAAACCATTACTCATTTAAGACAAAACTTTGCAAGGTCTGGTTTACCTGAATAGATTTTAAGTGATATAATGGACCATTTACCTAACAGGAATTCAGGGTTTTTTCAATGCAATTGGTACTAAGCATACTTTAACACCTCCGTACCATCTTCAATGTAACGGTTTAAATGAAAATGCAGTAAAAATGGTAAGAAATTAATCAAAGACCACTATTAATGAAAAAAGAACTATGAAAGCAGCTTAAAGTAGTTTTGTGTCATTATAGAAAAACAGTACCTGGTGCAACAAAGCACACAATTAATGTTTGATAGAAAGCTCAAAACTAGAATAGACTCGCTACATTCTAATGTAAATGAAAAGGTGGAACAAAGTCAAACAAACAATCTAAATATGCAAAGGAATGTGAATTTCATGACTACTTTTAAACCAACAAGTTCTAGTCAGAGACTATCTCACAAAATAAATTGAAAGTTTTATTATATCACAATTGAGTCCGATATTATACTTAGATTAGGGGCAGTAATATGGAAACGTCATATTGAGCAATTAATTTATACATTCATCTCCTGAAATCAGAGTTGAGGAGAATATGAAAGAAATGATAGAACCTAGAGTTAGAGAACTAACAAAGCAAGATGCGAAGCCAAATAGGGAATGTTTGGCATTCCCTAAAGCATCAAGGAGTGACAATAATTCTCTAAATATGACTAGGGTTGAATCTCACGAAAGGATTATTAGTCCAAAATCACATCCATCTCGTAGAGTTGTAACCTCACCCCAGGTAAAGGAGAAACAGTTGGAATCTAGATACATAACTATGTGTAGGAAACCAGTGGTTCAACTGAATTTGTAAATCTTTTCTCTTATATATATGGCTTGATTGTGTACTATTGGAAACTATGGTCGGGTATTGGTAAGAAAGTTTTATGCTAAAATTTACAAATTTGTGTTATGTGTGGTCAAGAAATTGTGAGAAAAGAAATTGTAATGTATTTCCACTTTATGTTAGCTAACCTAGTGCTATGACGAAATAATATTGATAACCTGTGTTCCTGACCAAACCCAACCGATTTGAGTAACAACATTATATTAATATAGACGTGTCCTATTCCATTCCACCCTTACCTTATTATGTCGAGTGTAGACATAACACAATTCACTACCGATTCTTTTCCTTTCTACATTACTATGTTAGTAGAGATTTAACAATATCAATAATTTTGTTTAAATATCTATTCTAAACTCTCAATAAACATAAAAATAATAGGTTGTACACAAAATATTTAGCTACCCAAATAAAGGATATAAACAAAAATTAAATTTCTTAAAACTACTAATGAAATTATTAAAAATTACATACCTTCCTCATCAAAATAAAAAATAGGGCTTCCCAGCATACCGTAAACATTTAAAATTGTTGTAGCTGGCTATTTTGTTACACTTAGTTTAGAGGTTTTCATTTAGGCGCAGCACTATAACAAGTTTCCTTCTCCACAGAGTTATTCTGTTGGTCTCTTGTGTTGTTTGTACACTTTTATTATGAAAACGAAATAAATTTACAAACCGTAAGAAAGGGGAAGAAGGGAGAGCCTCATTCAACAAATATGTATACCTGCTATATCTATTTACTTTATCTTTATTTTGTTGTTGTAAGATGAAATTTAATTTGTGATAGCTATTTTGTGAGGACCGTGACCGAATTTGTATACACCCTCATTGCTTAACACATACATTTATTCACTTTTATCTTTTTATTCTAATATTCTTCCTCTGTTTTCTCATTTTTATTTTTAAAACTTCTTCAGAGTGCTTAACTCTTCTCCTTTCATGTTTCCTTCATCTTGTATTTCCACCATGGTGTCTCCTTCCACTTCATATTATCACTTGTCCTCCCACATACATACTCTGCAGCTCCAACAAAACTTGTCTTGTACATTTCCCATTTCACCCCTACACTTTGCATCATATCCTTGGGCTTTTTGTATTTCTTGTATTATTCCTTTTCTCCTACATTTCCATCCTTTTATGGATGCCATTAGCAGTCTATGTTCATTATCTAAGGACACACTTGGTATTACCTTGATGTTTACAGTCTACATTTTAATTTTTTTGTCCATGAAGAAGTAGTTTATCACAGACCTTTGCTCCCCATCCCAATTATATCTAGTGAGTTTATTTCTGTCTCTTTCCTTCTTATACCAGCTGTTTGTAACTTTCATTTTATTTCTAGCAGATAACTCCAACAACCTTCTGCTACCTCAGTCTCCTCTTCCCATCCGTCGTTTTCTAGCACGTCCTCAAACCCCGATCTTTCTTTTCATACTTTTGCTTTAACATCTCTCATTACCATCTGCCACTCTTTTTCCAAATACTTTTCCAATTCTTTCTCGAACATGTCCTTTCTTCTGCTTGGCACCCTACTTATGATGCCCACACTAGTATTACTTTACTTCCCCCCCCCC
>CABFWB010001332.1:81080-99676 GCA_902151455.1 Timema bartmani | reverse complement strand
CCCCCCCCCAATATTTGTTATTGCTATCTTTATCATCGGGTCATTCATCCCTTCCAACTCCATTTACAGCTCTTCTCTCACTATAAGGCCTACTCTATTTTTAATCCCTTCATAGTTTCTCATTCAATACATAATAATGTATCTTTCGTTAATTCTCTGATGCCGCTCCCTCTTCACTCGCTCTCATTCACTTCCAAGACATCCACTCTCTTCTTTCCCATAATGTCCACAATTCCCTTCACTCTTCCAGTAAGTGTGCCAATGTTCAGAGTTCCCATTTGTAGTTTATGGTCGTCTTAATTTCCAGTCTGTCATTAACTTTTATTTTCTCGAATGATTTGGTTTGCTTCGGCCACTGGCATACTAAACCTGTCTTGGCCTACACCTAAGTAATGGGCTACCACTTATAGTTCCTCAGGTAAATCATTTGATGATAGCTTTCCCTAACTGAGACTATGGGGGGCTAATGATGACTTAGTCCATTGTCACCAACCCTCATACTACTAGCCCACCTAGCTGGGAGTGAACTGGCCAGGCCCGTGGTAGAAGGAAGTAAGGTGAAACCGTCCGGCCCCTAGAACTCGCCCGTTTCTGTGCATGACGTCAGATTAGGGGGACTCGCTTTACTGCGAGCATTGCGCGCTGAGGCACGTTCGTAAACTTTAGGTTTCAACAATATGCCTTATATAAATCACTACATAATAATGTAGAAATATGTAGAGATATTTTAGAATATTTGTAGCAAGAATAATATGGGTGTGAAATAGTTAAATTACTTAATAGATTAATATTACTATGCAAAGTGAACGGACCTGTTAAATTCATCAAACAAGGAAAATAAAAACAATAAATTGATATTTTACTACTAAAAATATTATGATGCACATGTTAAAGAATATTTGTTTCAATAACTCCATCAATATTAAATTAAATTATAAATTTCAAACAAAATCCCTTTCTTGAACCAATAAAGCACAAGAAAAACTAAAACTACTATTATTTACAACAGCAAAAAAAAAAAATATATATATATAATATGTAACCAAGAAAAGCAAAATATATTAAAAATATTCTAAATAATATTTATAAACACCTATTTTATATCTTCAATATTAAAGCCACATCTATTATCTCTTGAGTTTTCTTAAAAATATCTGATTAGAAATTACTGTTTATTTTTTCTCATATAGCTATAAAATTATGCAATCGTGAAAATTTTCAACTTTGAAATTTTTACGAATTTTTGCGTTTAATATGCCCCAAACTCAAAAACAGTGTAGCTTACAAATGTCTGACCCTGGGTCTTTATCCTAAAATATTTAATGAATTTTATTCAAACTTGAAATTGGTATTTAATATGGCTATACCTCAGGATTTTTATCCAGACGCTAGCTCTTAAATCATGAGTAATTTAATGAAAATTGATTTGTTTGAATTTCAATTTTTTTTATGAGTCACTTTGACAATTTTGTTTAAAATGTATATTTAAGGAGTGTTTACCTGACAATATACACTGTATACTTGTTTTTCAGGTAAAAATTAATTTATGGGTAATTTACTAATGATTAATGACCAACTTCTTCCAAATGGCTTTATCTTTCTGCATTTTTGTGGAAAATATAGTAAAATATGAAATTTTAAAGACTTCTGGAAATCGTCTTTAGCAAAATGATTAAAACAGATTGGGGCTGGATGGAAATGTTATAATTAGCTTAGAAAAAAAAGTCTAATTATAATGAAGAAATAATTTTGTAAATATTAAAAAAATGAAGGAAANAAAAAAAAAAAAAAAAGATATGAATGAAGGAAAAAAAATATTTAATTATTTTAATTATTTTAACAAGACTCTTAAAAATCATATACAATATTAATTTAGAAATTTTACATTCTTATTTTCGTTCCACGTCCTACTGGGCTTTACGCATTTATTTACACAAAATAATATGTATATGGGAAATGTAAAATTTAGAAGAAATATACCCTCATTTAAATATAAAGGGAGGAAGACACCATTTATGAAAACTCACTCTTATCACACTCAGCTGAGAATCGAACCCTAAACTCCCCAATCACTAGCAAACAGTAGATTAGCTTGATGATTAGGCTAAGTCCACGTGATCACCCATGTGTGTCAAACAAAACAATCAAATCACTTGATGCATCTATGACAGGAGTTTCCAACTTAAAAACATGACAGGTCACAATTGTATCCCCGATGCAAGTGGCAGACAGTAACATATCAGCTAATTTTTTGTTAATATATTCAGAAATGAGAAAATGTATTTAATTGTGAATGAAATAAGTGATAATTTAGACATTTTTAATCACATATAAAAAAAATTCCGACAAAAACATTATCTTTGTTAAGTCTATATAATACAGCAAATATAAGGACGAAATTATTTGGAGCTTTCATGGATTTACTCCCTTGTTAGTCAAAACTTTCCGTTTCTCGGATGAACACACCAAATTTTACTACAGTAGATTACTTTAGCAAGAAACTTCGTCGGCCACCAGTTGGGATCTAAAGCAATAACTTAATATTTTTGAAATATTGCATGAAGGAAAACCATGTAAAGCTTGCTCATTATAAGCGTAACTATTGTAAAAGTCTTAATACATAATATAGCAGTGTTGGAAATAAGAATTATTATATTGTATTTCCAAGATTTTAAAATACTGACAACTAAGAAATACAGATTGTAACAAAAACCTAATATACTCGAATTAAAACAACAAAATAGAGAAAATTCCTAGTAATAAAATACAAGCTACAATATTGCTAAACTTTAATAATAAATTTGCAGTTTAATCTGATATTTTTGTCCACTTTTATAAAAAAAATGTTATATATATANTACCAACAGGGTTTACTTATGTTGTTGTTCCTAGATGGTTATCCATCCTTCCTCCAAGTCAGTTCCTACCTTATTAGTATAAAATATATGTGGACATCCAGAATAAGTAAAGAGATGAGGCTCACTTTTTTGTGTGTATAAATACAGGTCTACTAATGCTAATAAAATAGTGGCACCTTTTGCAAAAAGACTAACAAAACTCATCAATAAATAATACCCGCTTCAGTTGTCAAATCCTGGAAGTGGGAGGTGGGGCCCTTTCTTAAACGGTTTTCCACTCTCCCTCCACGCAAATATGGGTACACTTCCTCTAAATTCAACCATCTTCACCCCTAGCATATTTGCATATTTAAATATGCATATAGCTCAAAAAAGTAAAAATACATAGTGACACAAACAAATTTATTTAAAAATAGATTCTACATGATTTTGGATTTTGATTGGATTAACGGCGATTTTAAGTCTTGAATACCCCGTAGTGCAGCTTATTATTACTATTAAAGTATATATAATATTTTAATGAATGTTTTTACAATTTATCTATAAAGCATACTAAGCAATATTATATTTGTTAGAATAGTCAGAGAAATTTACTTACAAGTTTTCAGATTTAATATGTGCTCCCTCTTACATACTACTATCCAATTTCTTTTATTTAGTTCATCCTTCAGAAGACTAAGATATTTAATTTTGCTGCCAAACTTGGCATGATTCCTAATTTTTCAAACATATAAGGGTGTATGGGCCAAAATTAATAATATAATAATTTATATATTTGTAGATATTCTTAAATCAAACTTGGATCAGTGTATCAAATACAGATTAAATGTATATTTTAAGCATAGTGTTTACTCAAAGTTTGAAATTTTGCCATCTAATGCAACAATTTTTAGAAAAACCAAATGATGGAAAAATTTATTATTTGGAATGCTAGAAGTATTTGAGGAAGTTTATTAATTGAAATAAATACTATTTCAACGAACCTTCAATTAATAGCGTAAAAAATTGCCAAATAAATGTAATATTCAATTATTTATTTTGTATATTTAAACATGTTTAATAAATGGCGGAAATAAATCAATTAATGCCGACTTCTTTTAACTTTATAATGGTACTTCATCCACATTAATATTCAATCTGAAACTCATGAAAAATGATACAAGCTTAGGTGCTTCATATTTTGCCCCAGGATTTGGAAAATATATCTGATACAACCCCACAATACCTGAAACAGAACAGCCTGGTCTGAGTAGAGCAGACAACTCATCCCTTCTCACTCCAAGTCACTAGGTGTCTGTCCTTGAAACCATAAATATGTCGCCAGTGGTTTTGGCATGTTTGTAAAAGTTTATTGACCTGACCCATAACCATCTCTCTTTACGGTTTGTCACCTGGCTCCCCACCGTTTTCAAGTCACTGTAGCAATTGCTACTATTGATGAAAGGATTTTTCTCAGCGTGGCTAAGTGTAATTGCATTTAATGTCTTTAGGGATGTGTGAAGTATATTAATTGTGGAAAACAAATTTTATTATTTTAAAAAACGGCCCCACAAAAGTTTAAAGATGGCAGAAGATACGTAAGAGGCAAAAGGAATAAGCATTCAAAGGCAATGAAACGTTTTTACAAAACTGCTAATAAGTAGGTGAAATGACTTTAAACATATACTATGTTATTGAAGTTAAATAATTAAAAATTTTTGACAATTCTTTTGAAATCCGGAACCAAATTGGGAACTTCCAACTTTGCACATCAATATATCACCACTGAGCTATCTAGGGCTAATCCTGTGTTAGGGTCATTTATCGCTCATATTTTAAGAGTTAGTCGGTAATAGATATGTAAAATCGTCGGTCATTTAATAACAATCCGAAACACACTCCATCGTGTATCCAGGGTAGCCATATGCTGCCGTTTGGACAATTTTTATTAATTTTAAATGGTTTCTTGAATATAATTTATAGTAAATAATTATGATCTATAATATAATATTATAGTTATTAACGAGCCATGTCCTGCCACACATCTTTCACCAAATCTGCTTCAAAGTATGATTAATAAGTACTTCTTAGCATTGTGCAAATACTGGGTAGCTCAAATGTGCAGCTTTGGTGAGCCAAGCACAAGAGTCCGGGTTCGATTACCATATACACTACAATAATCATTTTTATACTATATTGAGAAAAAATAAAGTGCGCCCCTGTTCCAAAATATTAATCTTTTGAACTGTTATAAAACTATTTAGGCCTTTATAATTAAAACTCCATAAATGCAGAACTATTTCATCTCTTAATGGCTCTATTCTCCATAATATATTTTATGCTCCCAGATTTCAATTTTAAAGTTAAGATCATATTTAACTTAGAATTAACAGAACATATTTAAAATAAATGAATAGTCTTAATATTCTATTTACTATCTACTGTTTATTCATTTATTTTATTTATTTATTTCGTGATAATGACAAAGTGGACTGTAGTTAATCTTTTACCACGTTCACAAACACTGAAGACTTTACTTTCAAACCAATGAAATCGGAGTAAGTGGATGATTACTATATTTTTAGTGGGAAATGTGTTTTAAGTTCCTTTAAAATGACATGTAGGTGTGTACAAATCGACACTATTAATGAATTCAGTACAAAATTATATGGCAATGTCACGGCATTGATTTAATAGGTTTGATCCAAACTTGAAGGTTAAAAAAAACTAAGCAGGTAGGGTGTTTGAAAAATTACATTTACATTTTAACTCTACTTTAATAAATAGATACTTAACTTAAGGTGTGAAAGTAATGATCCTAATAGCAACTTAGGTATGAAAGTAATGATACAAATAACAACTTTGGGTGTGAAAGTAATTATAACAATAATAGTTTTTGGTGTGAAAGTAATTATAACAATAGCTACATTATTTACATATAAAATAACTGATCAATAGCTAGAACATATTCGGGGTCATATTTGTTTTTAAAATATAGCATTTTAAGTTTTTTTATAATTATTAAAAATGAACTAGAAACATTAAACCACTTTAATTGTAATGTGTATTTATACCAAAAACGTCATAATTTTTTTAATTTATATATCTAGCTTTAGTGTTTTGAAAAGGTTTGTGTCACTTTGTAAAAGTAACTGTTTATGTTTTTACTTTTTGTAAACATATTTATATATAGTTTTCAAATAAGCAAGCTGTTTAAAATGTAGGTTAAGCACTTTCTTTTTATTTCCAAATATTTTGAATGCGCGGTTTGGCGGTGTTGTTTGCCCGTGACTATGAACGCTGAAGCATGTTTTATTTGATACTTCATATTTTCATGCGCATGACAGCGACGTGCGATATTAAATTATTTTATTGTGGTAATAAACTAACTTACTAGCTCATATATTAGGAGTGCACTGTAGCATTTATATTATAATTTTTTTTAGTGTAGGTAGAAAGAAAATTCACCTCCTATACACCAGGCCAGGACTCGACCCCTGATCTCCACCTCCCACTTTCCCCCTCCACAATCATAACACACACATAGGCCTGCATTTTAAATCACTCTTTTTTTATGTCCTTTCTCGTCTAATGTTTTTTTCCCCTTTGTTCAGACGTAACGAATTAGTTTTATAACAACTATAAAAATATAGTTTGAAGGTCCCGCATTCTATTCCCGCATTAAGATGTCATTTTTTAATTTAAATAATATGTAGATGATGCTATAACCGTAATCAACAAATACTCATATTTGACATCATGTAGATATAATGCTTAAAATAATTAACATCCGNATTCAACATCATGTAGAGATAATCCTTTAAATACTTAACATCCACCCCACCCCCCTTTATCCCTCCACTCTATTAGTTCGGCATATCTGTATAAAGCACACTTAGTGAGTTTAATTAATATTAATATTTTTATTGATTACACTAGTATGTTAATGATAAGCAATATCTAAAACAGAGGAAATGTTCCCACATTTCTGTGGAGGGACAAAGGGAAACCATTTAGAAAGATGCACCCTTTGTAATGAGCTTAGTATTTAAATCAAGTTAGGGTTAGCTTTAAAAATGAACCGACGGTTTAGTTTGGCCTCTGGGTGACCTGGCGGTTTAGGGCTAAGGTGTCAGACTTCTGTACTGGGGGTTTGGGGTTCAATCCTCGGTCCCGGCATAGATTTATCTGATTGCCAATCCCTTCCTTCACCTCTGACAAGACGTGTATTAATCACAACTTGTGAATGTGTCGAATGCCAGGCCTCCACCATTGTTCGAATCCCACGTTAAACTGTAGGTCCTTCATTACATCTCACAATCACCCTACCATTACACATTAGCGTAAGTGCGAATGGGTAGTAAGACATGGTGATAATAATAATAATAATAAATATAATAGTTCGGTCCCTGACTTTCAGTTTTCATTCATAAAAGCAAGAGAAGACGGTCTACCTGCTAACCCACCCCCTCCCTCCCCCACCCCCTCCCCCACCCTCTCTACCCTACTCGAAACTTCAGCCCAAGACTTTCCAGTCACTCCACCACTGAGGAAGATAGGTTTTTTGGTTCTCAACGGGGCGGACCGTTACCATCCAATTTCACCTTTTCCTCAGCGACACAAACGCTATCTTACAGATTTTTCTCAACATTAGCTCGGTTCAAACAACATTAAACACACTAAATAGGGGGTGTAGTTGCATGGTTTCCCTCAAGTTGTCCCTTCTTCACTAACCCGACTCCCCCAAAGCTGAAGTCACGACAAGAAGTAAGGGTGGGAAAATATGCTCACGGTTTCACTTTTACTTCTTCCCACTACAGGCCAGGCCCTGTTCTAAGCTTGTTGGTTTTGGCACTGACCAGTCTCTTGGCTCTTGTCTGTGCCTAACCGGAAATCTGCTGGGGTTACACCCAATCTCAACCAGTTTACTAAGGCCCTGAGGTACATCACTTGGATGTGAGATCAGGATTTAGTAGTAGAGACTAAGTGCAGCCCATCAGGTAGATTTCTTGTATTGTGCTTCACTACCCTGTTTATACCCCCATTTAAAAAATATTTAAACTAATTTAGATTAAACTGAGTTTTCACACTTAAATCCCACATCAATGACCAAAACTTTAACTCACCTACTTACATCCTCTATTAACTTAACAATAAAATTTCAAATAATCTTAATTATCTGCAGAGCTAACTCTGCACAATATAGTCTCACTCACAGCCAACTGGTCAGTTCAAATCCCAGCAGCGTGTACTGGCGATAGTTTCACTACAGTGTGTCCTTTTATATTTTCTATAGGTAAATGGTTGTGCATTCCCTCTTAAATTAACTCCTCAAACCGCTCACATTAAAGTTAGATTTTTAAAATGATCTCTGTTAAGTATAATGTTAAAAACTATTCTTAGCTAACCTATTTTATCTACCTAATTAAACCTAACAAAATAAATTACTTCAATTCTGTTAAAGACTAGTCTTGATAAAGAAAGTATTTAACTATATAACTAGCAATGTTTTTAATCTGAAATGCACCAAATGCACCAAAAATATTTGTTTACAGAAATTGTAAATAATAACTTAAAGTAAACAAATTAATAACCAGTAAATAAATAGTATTATTTCCAACACATATATCACCTACACTTTTAGAATTTTAAATATATAGTCAAATTTTTTGGTGCACCATGTCCTACTTTCCATCCAGGTTATTCACATTACTCTAATTTACTAATGATGAGGAAGGTATAATTTAAGGGAGTTGTCTGTGCCTCAATTAGCGTCGAGAGAGTGTAACACCAACTAGGAAAAACACCTTCAGTACAGCTGACTGGAATTCATTGGCGAGACATAATACTAGGTATCTTATTGCTACCAGTGTTAGTTGTAGAAAATAAAGAGGGGAAAATTATTTTGGAGAGTATTACATAGGTAATGGGAATGTACTTTGGATTCACTCCTTTCAATCTCAAAATGGAATGTGTTTTCTGAAGCGAGTATGGATACAGACCCTGTTAATAACTATGGGTTGCACATGTGTGAAATTTTGCAAAACCCACAGAGACATGTGAGAACAAAATGGTCTATGTTGTGTGGTTACATTATTTAGGTACAGATGTGACTTGGCCAATGAACACATTCAAATCATTTTCTCCTTAACTGCACATCTTTTTGTGTCCATGGTTGAGGGGGTTCCCAAAATTTCTTCCCACATTTTCCACTCGCCCCTGCCTAAAAATCTATAATGGCTAATGCCTACTTGATGGAAAATATCACACAATGGTATTTCTTATGCAAACATCAGCTATAAAGCTTTAAAACCACTAAAACAATCCTCAAAAAGTGTCTTTATTGGCATTTAAAAAATAACTTTATTTGTTGGAAGGAAGGCCAGATCTATGTTTCTAACCATTTTCTTAGATATCAGAGCTGTAAAAAATAATATGATGTGCCATAGAAAATGAGCTAATGTCATTATTTCATTATTTTTTAATCATTAAACTTAAAATGAAAGGTTTTTAATCCTGTAGGGCAAAATTTCCCAAACGACGAAACAATAGTTAGTTCAGTCACTTTTACTCCACCGCTTATATACTAAACTCTCTATTTAATTTTAATCCAGAACCTCCAGAGAATCATCTTTGCTTAGTAGCGCAGATGTTCATACATTCACTGGGGGGATGTATGTGAAGAATATCCTGAGTTTCCGCGGCAGGAAATCAAAATACTGTTGCCATTCATCAACACATTCTTGTGTGAAACTTGATTCTTGCTATATTCTGGAACCAAACTGAAATATTGAAACTGAATTGATGTGGCTTTAGACATACAAATACAATTGTCAACAATTAAATCAGCTATAAGAAGAATTTGCCAAAAAAAGGAAATATTACACTATGCTCATTAAAAAGTAGATTGATGTGTATCTTTTTATACTAATAATAAACAAAGAATCTAATACCATATCTATCATTTAATTAAGAGTAAAATCTTATAATTTTCTTAGCCTGACATGAATGTATGCGGGTTGGATGCATTTATTTATGTGACATGAAAGAGGAAAAACATGTAGTGGATTTCCCCTTGGGAAAATAATTTTTTCACGTAAAAGGTATTTGACATTGAACTAAGACAATTTTTAGTCTGTCATTCTTTACAATTTTCCATTTTCTCCCTTTTGTGTGTGTGTGTGTTTTCCCTCTTTTAGGAGGTTGTGTTGCGCATTTCACGCTCCTCCTTGATGAGTTCCGATAGAATGAGGCCAGGGTCGGGAGATTTGGCGGTGACAATCAATTTTCTTTGGAAGGCAGCCATTGCCTCTTTGTCCATTGGCGGCGGTGTGAAGTGTGAACTGTGTTCTTCTTTTCATTGTGAAAGTCATGTTGTGTTCGTCCTCTTTTTATGTTTCCATCCACCTTTCCTGTACCTTCTTCCCAATATAATGCAATTGCCTCATAAAACGAAGAGAGCTTTTTCCTTATTGCTATTAATCCATCCTCCATAACTTTCCCCAAACCTCCCTATATTTGTATACTTTCTTTGCTTCGACAACATCCATTCACCGAGTCATACATGCTCTTTCATTCTTAAAACTTTTAATCTTTCTCTTTTTCACATATTCATCCACAACATATAGCCATGTCTTACATGGCTTACCCCTCCCTCTTGATCCATACACTTTACTTCCATATATTTGTTTCATCACTCGATCTATACTCATCACCTCAATATGCCCAAACCACTGTAAGACACTTATTTCACATTGACCTATTGGATTCCCTTTCAAACCACACTCCTTCAGCACTCATTCATTACTAACTCTGTCCATACAAGTTTTTCCACATGCATTTCTTAGACATCTCATTCCAATCGCATTCACCATCCTCTTGTGTTTCTCCTGACAAACCCACGCTTCACATCTGTAAAACAACGTTGGCATTAACACACTTTTATATACTGCCATCTTTGCCTCTTTTGATACTACCTCATTCTTTGCAATAGTACACATACATCCAATTATTCTACGAGTTGCATTCACCCAGCACCCGTCTATCTATTTCAACATCTATCCTTCCATTTTTACAGAAATATCTGCCCAGATACACAAAAGCATTCACTTCTTCTAACAGTTCTGCATTTATACTATGTTGACAATCATTTCCAGATCCATCCTTATCAAAAACCAATGCCTTAATTTTGGAGACATTTATACGAAGATCCATTCTGTCTGTCGCTACACTCAAACAATTTAATACATTCTGCCAGTCACTTTCCTTCTCAGCCATTAATACGGCATCATCTGCATATAACAACACTCTCACATTCATATTGTCCAATTCTACACCAACCATATCCTCACAAGCATCCCTCATACACTTATCCATGAAAACATTAAACAACCATGGAGACATAACACAAACTTGTGTAACACCTTATTCAATGTCAAACCATTCGCTCAAAGCTCCATCCACCTTAATGCACATGACTTAATTGCATTTACTAATCATGCATCCACACCATACTCTCAAAGAACATTCCATAACATACTCCTATTCACCCGATCGTATGCTTTCTCCAGCTTTGTCATTGGTTGTAGGCAAAACGCAAGCTCTGTCTTTAGGGGGGAATTGTGTAGCTCAACTACTTTGAGAAAACAATTTTTTTTCTCAATGAAACTGATTCTAATTGTGTTTTTATTTCAAAGGATATTTTTAAAATCCTATTTTATTTTTTAATTTCCTTTAAAAGCTCTTTTAAATGATTAAATTAGACATATCAAAATTTTACAATCCTATTAATTGCAAGTGTTTGATTTTTTATATATGATTTAATGAATTGCTATGGATGAACATGTAAATATTTCAATATGATCACCTTAATACTTTCTAAACTATTAAATATTTACAACTACACATAAACATTATATTTTTAATTAGCCGTTTACTTTAATTTATTTATTTTTATCATACTGTGCTAAGATTTTAAATGTATTTTAAATTAATGGTGGATTAGTTCAGATCCATTAGATATTTGATTTTTTACTTAAGGGGGCCGCGTTTTTAAAATAGCTTGATCTTCAGCTCACGGTGTTCATAATTTTTAAACATTACTTTGCATAAGACATTTTTGTACAAATATACCATATCTGACTTGCTCGACTAGATTGTAGTGGTCATTAAAACTAACAAACATTTAATTTCCCTTAAGACTCAAACAATACCCCACACCATCGCCTTCAACACTTAGGTACTACCACCAAATAAGAGTATATTTTTCGCTAAAGTCACAGGTCCAGGAAAGACAATAAAGCTCGCCCAGTCTTATTCTCGCCAAGTTCATCTAATTTGATTTGCTGGTAATGTTATCAATCGCCATTCAAGTCCTAGCTGCACGTACTGAGGGGTTTTTCCCTTAATGGTTTATTACTCTTCCTCCACATAAATTAACAACTCTCCTCTCCACACCATTAAAGATGGAAAAGACAGGCCAGGCAGTACGATGCGGTGCAAAAATAATATGTATTTAAAACAATTGTTTGTTTCACTAAATTGGCCTTGGCCTGATAATTTTCCTATAACAGTTAAAAATGTTAAAATTGTCACACCTAGCTACAGCCAAGATTAAATCCCTAACTTTTTTCTACCTAATAGTCCTGTCTCTTGCTAATTTTAAATAGTAACATCTACAATATGCGCCACCAAGAAATATATGATAGAACAATCATTTAATTCAATCATTATGTTAACAAATTGAATTCCTTGAGTTAATTTAGGGGTGGCTTGAACCAAATTTGTGTAGAGGGAGAGAGGGAAACCGCTTAGGAACATTATAATTATAAAACTCCGCCAGGATTCAAGCTCTAACCTTACAGTTGCCAAAAAATCATAATAAGTGAGCTTGACTCTTACTCCGCGTGCTCACCAGTACACATAACAAGTATGTGAATTCAAAGCTTATTTTCATGGTCACTTTAAGCTTGTAATAAATTTACTTTAAAAATAGAGTTATTATTATTATAATTTAATTTATAAATACATTTGGTTGCTAGTGTAAAGAATCTACTTTTTTTTTATCAGAGCAGTTTACTAACTTTTCAGGTTATATGCATATATTATAATTACTCTAATAGTGTAAAGATAAGGAAGGAAGCATTTTAGATTTAACTTTACCACATTTGCATGGAGAGAGAGAGAGAGTGGAAAGTCATTTAGGAAAAACACCCTCAATAAATCCGTCTGGGATTCAAACCCCAATCTCCCCATCCAGTTTAATTCGAGAGTGATGCCTTAGACCATTTGGCCACTGAGGCAGGTAATTTATAATTTATTAACTTTCAAATCAATTTAGTGAAAAAACATCTTGTGTACTCAGCTGTATTTAAGCCCGCTTCTCTCAAACTGTTTTTTTTTACAGTTTCAAACTGCCATTCAATCTCACGAGTTTAGTGAATGACCTCCTTGCTAGCGAAACTGATACTTGAGCTCTAGCTTGCAGGTGAACATGACTCCCGCTCATGAGATGATCAGGTTTTCAAGATTGAATTCTATAAAAGTGTTTTAATTACATATTTCTTTTAGTGTGACATTAATTGAGCTGACAAGCAGAATATATGTTACCAATGAGAAGATTAACTCAAAACTGGCGGATTCTTAGCCAGTGCAGATGTAGTTTTGTGTTAAAGGAGGGAAAGGGAGTCTTGAAAAGGGATGGGGGGGGTCATATCATCATGTCTACTAATTTGGAAATCAATTTGGCCCATGGCATATTTATAACATGCAGGATTCCCCTTAAGGGGCATGGTATCAAAGGTGGAAATGTGATAATTTTGACAGCTAAAATAAATAACTTTCCTTACTAGGCCTAAACCAAATATGAATCAAAACTTTATAAAACCAAAGCAATAAAAATTATCTTAATCTAGTATTTGAATACGATTAGCTTTTTCAATTAACTATGATACACACTGATACCAATCTATACGTATAATAAAACTCTAAATCTGTCTGTACAATCAATTTGTATGTTTGTTTGTTTACAGTAAACTCATAAAGTACTCATCAGATTGAGATGGGACTTCTTATGTTGTACTACTTAAATTTTAGAATACAGGCATTGGTGATGCTAGAATATTTTATAAGAGTGGGCACTGTTGGGGGTGTATCTAGGTGGTGCCATGGTCTGGGAAACCCCAACAAAATTTCACCATTTTTAAGTTCATTTAAATAATTTTGTACATTTTCCTTGATCCTAAACCTAAATATATAATACATGTTGTTTATTAAATATACCATTCCACAAATCAAATAAAAAATTTAACCTCCAAACAGTGAATTAAGCCAAAAAAGCAGCGCAGATGAAACTACACAAAAACTCTCTAATTTACATCTAGACAATAATTTTCAACAATTTGGTCACATAATATCCGATTCTTATACTGCATAGTAGTCTACAAATAGTGAACTTTTCATAGAATCTAAGCTTGATTTTCTAGCTTGGAATGGTTGCTTTAACCAACCAAGAGTTGGGGAATTCCCCCACAACACAATTTCCTCTGCACTATGCATGCTCGAAGGGGAATCCCCACTCATGAGCAGTGGCAGTCAGTAACTAAGTAGCAAATCAGCAGCAAGTTTCTGGTTTTAATATGATTCATCTACTTACCTGCAGGCATCCCTTCAGGCACAATCTTGACTTGTCCATTGGCAGGGGCACACGGCAGTATGCATTGTCCCAAACACCAAAGTCCAAATGAAAAAAAAGTGAAACTCTATGTTTTATAAATATATTTAATCATACCATAAACCGGCCCCGTGGTGTAGTGGTCAGTACATCAGGTTACAAGCCTACGGGTCCCGGGCTCGATTCCCGCTTGGTACCTGTGTATTTTTCCCTTAAGGGGAATAAGCCCAATGGTTACCAGTGTTTGGTAAATAAGGCTTAAGTTAGGGTAAGACTCATTCTGGCTACACAGCTCCATAATAGCCACCATCACATCGCGGGTATGACGTGTAGATAACTTACTATGGTGTACCCTGGGCAAGACTCTGTGACACCAGAGCGGCTAATAGTCTACATATATATATATATATATCTGAGGATCTCATCCAGGGACTTTTCAAACTAACTATCACCTCTTTTCTAGCTTATTTTCATACAATTTGACTATTTTGACTAGTTCTTAAATTTCAATGGGTTTATTTTTCATTATGCCTGTGATTAAATAATAATTCTCTTCCTAATTGAGGTATAAGATTTATTAAAGCACTGATTAAATTCTATCAAAATAACTCTGAACCCTGATCATGTTATAATCTAGTTTTAAGTAATGGGCTTTTATTTTAAATCAAATATGTTTGGATAAGTGACTTAAGATTACTTATTTAGTGCAAACTTAATAGTTTATGATTTAACTTTAAAAAGAAAATATATTAATTTAAGAGAAGTAAGGAAGCAATTTGGTACTTTTGTTAGGAAAAGTAAAGCTTGACTTAACAATATAAACAAAATACAAGAAGATATCTAGAAAAAGTTTTTTCACTATCTTAGTTTCTAAAGTTAGGACCAGTTTCATAGTCAGATTTAGTACGCCTCAAGTGCGGCGCTATACTAAATACAAGACGTCACCTACTTGAAATTGAATAGAATGGGCCAGTTTCATATGCGAAACTGGCCCATTCCATTTTGGTATAGGTAGGTGTCGTTCTGTATTTAGTATCGACTCGCACTTTAGGCGTACTAAATCTGAATATGAAACTGGCCCTTATTGTTTAAATTGGGAGGGATAGCCAGCACACTTACCTTGGTGATACTGGAGTATAAATTGTTTGGATAAAGCACTAAAACCACACAAACACATTTTTAAGGACAAGCTTTCACTGTCACAGACAGCTTCATCAAGTCAATAGAGTAGACTGATGCTCTTGGTTGAACTGTAAGGTTAACTGTCCACAGCTGACTGTTTTTTAGTTATGATATCACTGTATAGATGGCAGCACTTTGAATATATATAACTAAAAATTGTGCTATAAACTAAATTATTTTTATTATTATTATTTATTATTACTATGTATTATTATTAATTATTATTGTTGTGACATTGAATATAATAATAAGTGTGCTGGTAGGAAGGAGAGGAATTACCTAAGGTTATGTTAAGCGCCTGTCTGGATTTGGTGATATATTTATGGGCCAGTTGCCATATCCTTAGTTATGAAGGGTTGCATATTTCTTTGTTCAGGGACTTGACCACCTTGGTTGTGTAGCAGTAATTAAGGTCCAGATTATGTGCTTCGGCATGTGATGCTACAGGCTTGTCTTTATTTTTAATTTTTGTCTCATGTCAATGACCATTCATTTTCTCTTTCTTGGTGTTTCTGTTGTGAGACCAATGTATTGTGCTTGGCACTGGTTGCATTCCAGTTGGTAGATGAGGTTTTCAGAATCACAAGTATGGTGGTGGCCTTTTATAGGATAGTTTATTTTAGTTATGTTGCTTGAGAATGAATTTGTTGGTTTATGTATGGTGTAGGTTTTGCAGGGGGTGCGGTTGCAGGGAAATGAGCCTGATATTGGTTTGGGTTTGGGTTGAATAGTGAATGAGGCCTGGCAAATTGCGTTTTACAAGTAAGTTGCGTAGATTGGCTGGTTACTTTTGGAGGCTCCTTGAAGATATTTTGTGTAGTGGTGAAGGATTCCATTATGGGGAAACCTGTTTTCAAGAGTGTTGAAATTTTGAAATCCAGGGAGGGATGATGTTGTTTGTTCCTGTTGATGTTGTGGGCCTGCTAATTTGAGATATGTCTATTTGACTACACACCAGTGCTTTGGGGTAGCCTCTGTTCATAAAAGCATGTTGTAGTTTTTTGATTCAGCATTAATACATGGGCCAGCATGGTTTGGGATGTGATTATAAGCCCCTCTTTCCTGCCAGATCATTTGTATTCCTAAAGATACTGTCTCTTCCTCGACATGGTTTTACCTGGGTTGCTGGAGGACGTCCCATTTTTTCTGCAACAGAGGATGTGGTATCACTATGATGGTGACCCTGCACACTAAAGGGCACAAGTGTGGCGACTACTTAATGAAGTCAGCCGTAACCATTGTATGGGGCACGAGGGCTGGTGAAATGACCACCAAGGTCATCAGACCTCAAACCACTTGATTTTTTCTTGTGAGGTCACCTCAAAGCATTGGTGTATCCACCTGGTGACCCATTACTGTTGCCCTAGGACATTGTAGCATAAATCAATGTTGCTGTTACAACAGTTGATGTCGACATTCTTCACCACGTGCACACCAAATCCATATGCCATTTAGAGCAATAAATAGCCATGCGAGGATCAACTTTCGAACACCTACTGTAAACTAACATATACTTATTCGTTTGATATAATTTTCAGGGACAGCGTTGCCACATCACCCCTCACTAACTTTAATATCGTTTTTCTCAAAAGGTATGGGAAGAACAGATTTTTTTCAAAGCGTGGTCTTGACTTGTATTTACCCACCTAATCATGTGATACTGTCCGTATTCGCAAATTACTTCTCATCCTGCATAATACACACACACACACACACACATTCACGTACGTCCACACTCGTCAGAACCACAAGGAATTGATTTTAAGAAGTTTTAGAGATTCAAGAGATTCTGGAGAATATGCCCTCCTCAACAGTCAAATTAGGTCAAAAATTATTCAAATACTATGTTATTTAGTTCTATTCTGAAGTGGCTGCAAAGGTTGTTTATGACAATTCCATATTATTAGGCCACAAGTGTGAGGTTAGTATTTCAAAATCCTTTAAAATTTTGGAATATTCTTCTTGATAAATGTCACTCGCTTTAATTCCATGCCCTGGAAAGGTTATGCAAAATATTGCCCTTAAATTGTTCATAGTGTTGCTCAAGAAGTGCAACTGATCCAGTTTATTAATTGATGTCACGGATTCTCAGTAATCTCCTTGCCATGAAATTCCCCACTATCAGCTACTTTTATACTTTCTTTAACTTTTCCCCCTGATCTGAAGTTCATTGATTCAATAATTCACATTGTACAATGTATCATGTTTTATCTTTTAACTTTTAAAGAATCAGGGTGGCACCTCGCTCGGCTGGTAAAAAGTGCTGAAGTACTAACCTGGATCGCCTTGATTCAACTACAGCACTGTTTTCACTCTTTCTTTCTTCCTTCCTCTCTATTTCTTTCTCTTACACATACATTCTGAACTTTTCCCTCCCCCTTATTTGTGGGAAAGTCTTTTACTTTGAAATATTTTAGTAATATAAAAAAGGAACATAAAATTGACTTACAAAACTTTCTATTCACAAAGAGAAAGAGAAAATATTATTCACTTTTCAAATGTTATAGTTTTGTAAGTACAGATTACACATTAGTAAAAAATAAACTATACCATGGGGCTTATTTTTTTTTTTAAATTGCAGTAAAAACCCCTCACAAAAACGCAGACCCTCTGTGGATGTCAAAGAGGTAACTAAAGCATGTATTATTGAATTTTTATAGAACATTTTAGTAGATACAAAATATGATGGATAACAGACACAAGTTAATTGCTTCCAAAATATAGCAAACACTGAAGATGATAGCAACGATATAAAGAAAAACTACCCAACAGACTCAGCCAAGAGCTCTCCAACAGCAGTCCTTGTATTACAACAAAAAAAATCACCAGTGAACAGGGATGCATCCAGTCACGGTTCGTGGATCTCAACATTGGGAGGGCTTGATTTGTTCATGGGGAAGGGGGGG
>CABFWB010001332.1:42843-81022 GCA_902151455.1 Timema bartmani | reverse complement strand
TGTGTGTGGTGGGGGGGGGGGGGGGGGGGGGGGTTACTACCAGAGGGTCTGGGGGGTATGGAATTTTTTTAATTTAAGTCCTAAAAGTGTCTTTTAAGGTCATCCTGAGCTTCTGAAAATAAGATATAAAGTAAGAAATCTCCCTTCCCCACCACTCATAAAATTATACATATTCTTAACTTGCAACTATAAAGATCACTACTACTACACTGATATAATAATTGCGATTTGTGAAACCAATTATTATAGCCTGACAAAAAGTGTGCACCGTGTAACACTTGGATGGACACAGAAACTCGCTGTCTGGGCTGCATTATAGAACAGCCTGTACAAGTGCCAAATCGTGTGACCCTCTCCTTACCCCATGCTGGAACTCTCCTCCCAATGACCACCGCAAGCGCATGCGCCAGATAGCCAGCTGGACTGCTAGAGGCCACAGCCCGGCATGGAGAAATAACATTGTTTCTCTACTTTCTACCACATTGCTAGGCAGGCGCACAGAATAAGGTTGTAGTATGTAGCATTCATAAGTGATTAAGAGGGACTTTATTGTAATGTCCAAGCAGCAGCAGCTAATACCATGATGACCATGATTATGCTGCTATTCACAAATAATTCAGATAATTCAGGGATGGCTGCAGCCCTATAAGACGAGCCAATACTGCATGCATCTATTTTCAATCATAGTAAGGATGCCATTAAAAAGTATTTGTCAGTTGTCTTATTTATTTCCAACTATGTATAATCTGTAAACATATTATGGTTGGTTGAAATTCAATCAAAGTGGTTTTACACTTTTGGTGGAATTTGTTTTATTGGATTTTAATATTATATTATATTTAATCTCCATGGTGTGAGCCCGCAAGCGAGCTATACCGACCAAGTGGCCGCCGCCGTTAGTGATGATAGTGATAACATCTACGAATAGGAATGTCATGTGGTCATCACAATGAGACCTCTGATCATCAATCTCAGGTTTCTAAACCTGAGATGCTACTTCAATATTCAAGTAGCTCCTCATTTGTCCTCACAAGGCTGAGTTTGACATTGTTCCAAGGTATAAGGACTACTCTAAATAAAAATAAAAGTTTGAGCATTTTTAATTGGAACTCCAAGACATAAGATAGGAGGAAGCAGGAAGGGCATTACTAATAAAGAATAAAAAATAAAACCTCGTTTAGTTGAGTTATAAAATTGAAATTGGCAAGGAATGTAGAGTGATCCCTCCCAATAACCGAATAAGTGTTAAATATTTTATATTTGTTAAAGGGGGCTGAGAAAATGATGCTATCAAATATTTATCCTCAGTTTCTTGTTTGAATCTGAATATTTATTTTTGAGTTTACCAATTTTTTTTAATGCCTGGCATGATGATAAAGTACAATAATCTTTTAAATATGTACCCATCTTGGTAGATGGGAATTCTAACTTGAGTAATGTCAAAGGATATTTATCTTTGTGTATGGATGTATTTTTGTGTTGAAAGTGTAAGGTAACTTAGAAGTGTAACCAAACCAAGTCAAAGTTATTATTTTCTTCATCAAATGGTTTTGTTATGTTCAGTCCTTTCTTCCAATGCCATTTTTTCATAGCCACATGACTGTGTTATATCACTTTTTATTGTCTTATAAAACTAGATGAAATTAATTCACTTTTGATCTAAAGTGTAATCTAAATTCGAAATAAAGGCAACATTAAGTGCATTAATGATCTCTCTCTCTCTCTCTCTCTCTCTCTCTCTCTCTATATATATATATATATATATATATATATTCTGAAAATTGAAAAATGACACCTGGACACGGGAATCGAACCCAGGACCCGGGGCCTTTGACCGGGTTCGATTCCCGTGTCCAGGTGTCATTTTTCAATTTTCAGAATATGATATCTAGATGCGAGTAAATCCTCACTAGAAAACAAATATAATAGCTTTGGCTATTTGATTCTATATATATTTCTCAGATAATTCGACGTTCCAGCCTAGATGAGAAAGTCTTATGCGTGGTGAAGCATCGTCAAGGCCACAAGTGTCCTACAGCTTGGATTGTGGTGGTGATGGTAGCGTGGGAGGGAGTGCCTTCACATGAAGCTGATCGTGTTTATAGTTTGTTGGCTCATAAGCTAAACAGGTACTCCAAAATGATGCTCTTAAATCACCTCATTTTTTACCAGAATTTGAAATTTACCTAATTACCTTGCAAAGAGGCTTTTGACTAGTACTAGACCAAATTCAATTATTATTTTAATGCTACCTAATTATAGATTATCATGCTTATTCCAGTCATGTGAGACTTAAGCCCGCACTCTGAAAATAAGTTGCTTTTATAATTATTTACAGGAATCTAATTTTAAAAATAGTATTATTTGTATTAGAAAAGATAGTTATTAGGCTAATATATTTCTAAAAAACATTAGAAATTTAAGCATAAGCTAGAAGTGTATAATAAATGTGTGTAGCGATGATTAAACGTTCCAACCCCTTAATTTATTCAGTAACACGTCCACCTACTGAACTAGGGTTTCCAGGTTCAATTCCTGGCATGACTGAGACAATGAATAATGGAAATATTTGGTTGTTTTCATGATCATTGATGAGTTAACAGCCACCTACTTTGACGGACTTGAAGTTAGGCTCATCTAGTCAGGTTTGCGGTTGATTAGCTATAGTCATTTGGTTCAGAAAGTTCATATATCTGTTATTATTTTAAATACATTTCTAGATTAAATTGTTGATGTATAAAATGATGACCAAATTGTGTGATTTTATCACTTAACATTTCTATTTTAATAACTTAACAATACAATATTAGTTAATCTGATAATATTACATCATATACATTTCTAAAACAATCATAATGAATACAAGTTTACCTTACAGTGAAAATGTATACAGCAATTTAAAATGCTTACCAAGGAAACCAAGACTGAAAAAATATTATTGACTTAATTATTTATCTATCCCTCTAATATGCTATAGTATCTCATTGTATGTGTAGATCTTTTATAATAGTTGGCATATGTGTAGTTTATCATAAAATCTTTTGTGTTAACATCCCAAAAAGTTAGTTTTTTTTAATCAAGATTTTATTCAGGATTAGACTAATATGTGTGTTTACATAGTAGTGCAAAAGCTAATGGTTTAACAGTTTTTAAGGCACATTTAAAGTATCCAGGGCCATAATAATGGAAGAGGCTCCACTCTAAAATGATTGTCAATTATGTATTTTATATAATTCCTCATTACATAAGCTATTAGCTTATTGGAGCTGTATAAAATTCAGATTATGTTTAAAACATCTAATGCTTCAACAGAGATTTAATACTAAAAAAAACTCAACTTTTTTTTGTAGTAGGGCTACTTAATCATGAACCACCACAAGTATGAACCCACCCACTTTGTATATGCAGACTATTGCATTTTGTTATATTAAGTTACAAGAATAATACAGGCATCCAAAAGGGAAATCTAGTTTTTTTAATCCTGAATAGCATTTATTTCTGATGAGCATAGTAATTTTAGATATTGCATTGCAATAGTAAAGTATCTTAATTTTAAAGTAGGTACAGTTGGACCTCCATACATCGAAATCGATGGTTCCATAAAATAATTATATATATAGAAACTTAAATGTATAGAAACTTTGACATATAGAAACAATCTTTTTTATGTATGATATTGTGTAGTCTATTGTATTTAGAAATATTTTCTCATCATTGCATTCATTATAATTGAATATGAATCACATTATGTAAAAGTTATGTTCATAAAGATAATTAAAACAAACCAGAAAAAAAAAATGTGTTGAACATACCTTAAAAAACATGTACAGTAGTATTAAAAAGTGATTTACATTTGTGTGAAAAACTTTCTAATGTCTGGTTTTACAATAAATTTCGATTAGGATTCATCATAAAAGTGTTTACAGTTATTAAGTATGTGAAATACACCATCAAGAACATTTTTGGCGAATTGTGTATTGTGTTAAATTCTACCAAAATTTCTTTTTTAGAAGGCTTTGGGGGCTGAACCTGATTTATAAGGGAGGAAGGCTTACTTGAGGAAATGAGTGAGAGGTGTGTGGAGACAATACCACCCTGCTAGGTGACCCTTTGGCGTCACAATGACCTTGACCAAACATTTCCTTCTTCCTCATGCGACTTCCCAATTCTACTTTTTCTCACTTGTTTTTCTTATACCATTGTCATTATGAGGAAAAATCCTGATTCGTCTTGAAAAATTTGGTGTATGGAATTTTTTTTCAACATCTAGAAACTATTTTTCTATGTAATGTAACCGTGATTTACCATAACTTTGATACATAAAGAATTTCAATAAACGGAAGTGTGATATATGGAGGTCCCACTGTACTTTCTTATCATTTATTTCAACCAAATGGATGTAAATTTAAGCACTTTATCAACCTGAAAACAAAACTCAAGGCCTTAAGCCAGTCTTATGTATCCATTCCTATTTGTATCTTAGAACAAAATAAGTATTTTGTCCATTACAAATTTGAATGCATAAAATATAAATAATCTGGTTCACCTAAAAGAGATCACCGTTAGGGGTTTGTATCAAATTAATTTTGTATAAATTAAAAATTAAGTACTTAAGTTAACAAAGGCTCCAAAAATACACTTTTTAATCCAACATAATCACTAGCATTAAATATAACTCTCTATAGTAAAAAAATTAAAAATCATTGCTTTGTTACAAATATTTAAATATTCTTATTATGAGTTGATTGTTTCTTCACAAGTAGGTATGGATTACCGACCACACGCCGTTGTGCCACCAATGAGCCCCGCACATGTGCTTGTCAAGGCTTGGACCCAGATACTTGTGGAGCCTCATTTTCATTTGGCTGCTCTTGGTCCATGTATTACAATGGCTGCAAGTATGCAAGGAGCAAAACAGTTCGCAAATTCAGATTGTCTGTCAGATCTGAAGTAAGATATTATACAAATTACATGATTTAAAAACATTTAACCTTTTTTGTATTTAATTTTTAACATCAATCTAAGAAAAATCTATATTGGATGTATGTTTGATTCCCAACTAAAATGTTTTGTAAATAATATGTTTATTATTTTTTAATACATTCAAATTTTATTAGTTTGTTTAATATACAGGTTTTTGATATATGTTAGCAAATTATTCGATAGATTAGTGTTGTAATTAAGTGGAAACGTGGTTTAGTAATAGTCATGCTATTATAGTTGTTAAGAACAGTTATAGCCACTTCTAAATATAATATTATTGTAGTATTATTAGCATAAAACCTGGTCGAGTCAAAGTGGCTGCATTATCTGTTAGCTTGCAAAGTTCAATTGATTGCCCATATGTAGCTGAGGATTTCTGCTTGTCAGTCACAGACTCTGCCTTAAAATGGGAGTGACTAATGACCCTAAGCATGGAACGACTCCTGGATAGCTCATTGGTAAGAAAATTAGCATACCAAGCTAAAGTTCCTGGGTTTTAGACCTGTATCCAGGTGTAATTTTTAATTTAAAGGATAGAATAATTAGCTGTGGGTAATATAACTGTAATTAGTAACTATAATAACTTAGATCTTTAATCCATAATGATATGCGCATACAATTCTTATCATACTAATGATAGCATAAAGCTCTCTTGAGTCGTATGTAGCTGATGATTTCATCACATCCATCACAGAGACTGCCTTAAAAATATATGTGTTAATATGATTGAAGAATGACCCTGGGCATGGGACGACTCCTAGACAGCTCAGTGGTAAGAGCATTGATGTACTAAGCCGGAGGTCCTGGGTTCAATTCCCGTGTCCAGGTGTCATTTTTTAATCTAAAGACTACTCCATATCTATGATATCAATGTTAACAAAGGATTTTATAAAGGCTAACTGTGGGACCATTATTAAAATCAAACTCTAATCATTTTTGGTGAAAACACAGTTATATGTAAGTAAGCAAAATTTTAAATATTGTCTGTAACTGAAAATGTTTAATTCTATTTAAAAGTTAATGATTGAAACTGTTGATGTAGTATGCTTTAGATAGATTAGTTTGGATATATTAGTTAAAATCATTTGATAGTGTCAATCACTACTGTAAACAGACTGAATTACCAAAATAAAATGGCTTCCAAAGCCATTCACTGTGCCTAAAACCACCTCCTCGAATGGGTAGTAAGACCTTATACATTTATTACTATATTCAAAATAGAACATAAAACCTCTTGAAAACTGTAGTAAGTAAAGAATGTGTTTACATAAATGTATAGACTTGCTAGAAATTCAACACCTACTTTTAAATAACAATATTTCTTTCTACCAATAAGAGCTATTTTTATAGGTGCGGCTTGGGAATAAGATGTCACATGGAATGAATTGTTGTTAAGTTTAATATCTTTCATTTTTTAAAGTGATCATTTAAGCCTAAATACAAATAGACTAATTTATATTCAAATAATATTTAAGATTTTAATGCTTCTTGTGGCGTTTCAATGGTTTTTCTCTTTCCTTTTAAGGTGAGTGATGATGGACGTCCATTAGATAGGAGAATTACTATGCACTTAGTGTTAGTTGCAGATAATATGAATGGGCCTATTATATCTAAATCACCTAGAACTTATAGCCCTGAGCAGCACTGCTAATTCACATATAGCAGTGCTGGTGCCAGAAACTAATATTCTCCCTATGTTATACTTTTATAAATCCTTATTAATAAAAATAAGATTTTGTATTTTTGTCATGAGCATTGTGCAATATCCATCTCCCACAGAGGTTTGAAATTAAAAAAAATTAGTAGCCCCTGTGCACGAACATCTGCACCTTGAAGCCAGAATTTTTAAATTTTGATTTGATTATTTAAAATAAATTTCAAAAAAATATTCTATTAATACCACATTATAGGCTAAGTAATACATTTCATACAGCTATGTGATGCAGGTTATGATAAACCTTGTGGATGAACACCTGTTAGATGGGAATTTTAAAATTTGGATTATATCTACTTTTTATTCTATTTAACCATTTAACCCATTTTACACTTTGTACCCTTTTTAACCTTTCAATCCTTTAAATGATTTATACTTTTTTATCACTCTACTTACCTTTTTTAACCTTTTTACTTTCACGCTATCTTACAGGTTTGTGATCGTCAAAAAAATCAAACTCGAGATTTTGATGAATCTCAACGTTTCATGACCCCCTGAATCCGAAAAAGTGGTTTTTGAATTTTCGTCTTTGTGTCTTTCTGTCTGTCTGTCTGTCTGTCTGTACGTACGTACCTCCAACCACAGCCTAAACTATTTTACCATTGATCTAAAACTTGGTATCTAGGGTTTACATAGGGTTGCACCGAGGGGTTTTAGGAATTGGATATCCAACCCTAAAATAAAGGGTAGTTTACTGAAGGGCAAAAAGAGAAAAAGTTGATTTTATCAAAATCGGCTCTAATGATTTTGATTAAATTTCATTTAAAAACATTTATAAATGTTCCAAACAAAGAGGCTACTCTCAATATTTCAGCAAAATGACTTTAAGGGCTCCGGCCTGATGCTTAAATTCTCATTTTTTATCATATCTCCGAGACTATTTGAGATATGAAATTACTTTTCATTGCAAATATGTAGATCAATTTATAATACAGATATTTTATTCAAAACATATTTTTATAAAACCAATAACTATCTAGCAATATGCAAATATATATATATAAAACTTAAAAAAAAATCTAACCCAAAATGTTGATGGATATCGTCGTCTCATGACCCACCGAACCCTAAAAAGTGGTATTTAAAATGCCTTCTGTCTGTTTTCTTTTTAAGCACAAAATTAAGAGTAGTTTTATAAAAAGTGAAAAAAGAAAAAATCGTATTTCTAAAAATCGGCTCAAACGATCTTCATTAAAATTTGTATCTAGACTGTGATTAACATTATAAATAAAATGGCTACTTTAATTTTCCCATGAAAATGCTTTTAGGGTACCTTACAGAATTGGAAATTTCTGTATTTCAACAACTATTTGCGATACTAAATAACTTATCATTGCAAATTTGTAGTAGTATTAAAAATAAAAAACTTTTATATGAAATATATTTTTTATAAAACCAACGGTCTCTAAGATATTGGCATAAATATTAATACAATTTTGTGAGCTTTTGTTGTAAGAGATACTACTTAAGTTTTGATGCAATAATTCTCTAATGCAATAGAGTAAGAAATAAGCAAGTCGTAAAAAGTGTATGTTCTCTTTCTTTCAACCTCTTAGGGGAAATGTTTGTACAGAAATGATCTACTCGTATCTCTATCATTTTAGATTCATTATTCAATATTTACCTATTTTATTGGTCAAAATTTATAAATGAGGAATTTAATAGCAATGCAATAACAATAAGATGTGCAACCCCTAATAAAATGTCAACATTTTTGAGCCAGAAGTTGACATTTTTAATGCGAAGAGCTGACCCTTGGGGACCCAGTATCAATATTTTTACTTTCTCGTTCCCTTACAGGTAGATCAAGTATTGTGAACGTCAAAAAAATTGGACTCGATATTTTGATGGATGTCAACGTTTAATGACCTCCCGAACCTTAAAAAGTGGTTTTTGCAACATCGTCTGTCAGTGTGTCTGTCTAACCCTAAAATTGAGAGCCGTTTATTAGAGGGTGAAAAGAGAATAATCGGCTATAACGATTTTGATTAAAATTCTTATCTAGCCGTTGATTAAGATTATAAACAAAATGGATTTTTCCATTTTCCCATGAAAATGCTTTTTAGGGTTCCTTACAGAACCAAAAATTTCTATATCTCCACAATTATTTGATGAGCTAAATAACTTATCATTGTAAAACTTTAGTACTATCAAAAATAAAAGAAACTTTTATTTGAAATATATTTTTATAAAACCACTATTTTTGGAGATATTGTCCAATATATTAAAACAATTTTGTGAGCTCTAGTTGTGAAGAGATACTATTAATTTTAAACGCAATAATTATATAATGCTATAGAGTAAGCAAATAAGTAAGTCTTTCAAGACGTTGGTGTTGTGTTTCCTTTAACCCATTAGGGGAAATGTTTGTACAGCACAGGGGCGAATCCAGGATTTTCGTGAGGCGGGTGGGTGGGAGGGACACGGGTGCTCCCAATGTGATTGAGTCGGAGGGGGGAGGGAGGGAGGCACCTCAAGAAATTTTGACATAAAATACTTCAAAATTTGATAGTAAATCTTTGATTAATTTTTCAATGTAGCGCTAAACTTGAGAATAATCCTCTAATGAAGGGTATAACTCGAAATTTGCGATTAATATTGAAATTTATTATAAGCAAATTATAAGAATATTAAGAGATAGTGATTATAAAGCGGGAAATAAGTTTGAACATTATATCATTTATTATATAACTTTTTTTAAACTATTCAATCAACTAGACAAAATAGATGGAATTATTCAGTAACTCCAGTCTATAATATAGCTAGTTATTTATCATTCTTTTACGGTTCTTACTTACTATTCTAATATTTTATAAACTACAATATTACATTGAATTAATACTTATTTACACACCTATTAAATACCCATGTCTTGAGAGCGCACACGTCCACTACAGTCTCGAAACACGCACTTCTATCTTTACACTCTCAGTCCTGTTGCTCGACTGTCCAGTTTAGCCCTACACTCGGCCCGTTGGAATGTCCCCCACCCCATTACTAATAGGGGTGGTCCAAGCCTGATGTCTGTGCATGGCTGGCCCGAGCATGGTCTCGCTCGCTACAATTCTATATCAATTTTACCACTAAGCTATACTTGTATGTTATGTGTGTGGTATTATTCAAGTATTTTGTTTAAAGCACGTCATTTAAAAATAAATTATTTTAAAGATCTTTATTTACTATTAATCATTGAAATAGTAAAAGTAAAAATGATAAAATAAATTTAAGCCTAAATAAGGTTTGTGCAACAAGGTAGGAGGTGCACAACTTAAATTTGGGTAGTTTTATTAATGCCAATTTTCTTCACTTTAATACTTAATGTGATTGTTTAAAGTATTCATAATAATTACCGTATATTAATCATTTAATAATATTAGCAATAACAATTTAAAAAATGAGATCTGGTTATTAAGATAGTATTACGTGACACTAAAACTAGTAGTGACTTTAACACTGGATCAGCCCTTGGTACAGCAATGATCTATATCTCTCGACTCAATAGTCAATAGTTACCTATTTTATTGGTCAAAATTTATAAAAGAGATATTTAATAGCAATGCGATAAACATAAGATGTGCATCCCCTAATAAAATAGCGAAAATTTTAGTCAGAAGTCAAAATTTTAATACAAAGTGTTGACCCTTGGGAACCGAATATCGACATTTTTTTATTGGTACAAGTATACAAATGAAGACTTTACTTTTTAAAAATAGAATTATAAAATTTAAAACCTTGAGTCAAAAATTTTTTTGCATATGTATAGCACAGTTTGTTCTCGGGTTCGCTAGGTATATTAAGTTACGAATTTTGAGTAAATATCTCCATTTTTAAACAATAGAGCGAGAAAGTCTGTGCAGAGATCCATACCATTTTTTTTTTAATAAAGATAAAATTAGATTAAAGCTACTTTTTACCTTTTATGTCCTTTTTTTTAAACATTTTACAACTTTCTACCCTAAAATAGGTCTAGAGGACTAATGCTAAAAGAGGTAAAAAGTGCAAATCAAAAAGGCCAAATTATGTAAAAAGTAAATATAATCAATTAAGGGCAGTAAGACCAAAATAGCAAATATTGCAAAAATGTCAAAAATATTAAAATAAAAACAGAAAAAAGTTACCAATGGCAAAAAGGGCACAATAAAACAAAAATGGTGAATAAGCAAAAAGGTTAGTAATGGTAAAAATAGTAAAAAATAAATTGAATAAAAATAAAAAGGATACAAAGGTTAAAAAATGTAAAAAAGGGTAAAATAAATAAATTAAATGTAACGAAACTCTTAACAGACTTTCTCGCTCTAATGTTTAAAATTAGAGATATTTACTCAAAACAAGTAATATATTTTAAAAGAAATAATATACACTAGCAAACCCAACATAAATTGCACTATACTTTTATAAAACATTTTAAGAGTCACGGTTGAAAATTTTATAATTTTATTTTCAAGCCATTAATGTATTTGTATGTTTGGACCAATAAAAAAGATCGATATTGAGTCCACAAGGGTTAAAACTTCGTATTAAAATTTAGATATCTGGTTAATATTTTAACATTTTATTAGGTTAAATCTGTGTTTTTATTCCCTTCTTCTTACTATATAACTATCTTTTCTTCTATGACGACGATATGATTCAGTGAATTTTACACCATCTTTAAGTCTGAGGAAAACTAATATTAACAAAGATTATTACTACTTCTTACCAAATTAACATCAACATTATTAAAAATTTTATTATGTTTTGCACATCTTCAGGTCATCGTATTGCTATTAAATTCCTCATTTATAAATTTTGACCAATAAAAAATGTAAATATTGACTTTTGAGTCTAAAATGAAAGAGATTGTTGTACAAACATTTCTCCTAAGAGGTTAAAGGAAAAATAACAAACTTTTTGAGAGACTTACTTATATTTAATCACCCTATGGCATTAGAGAATTATTGCACTAAAACATAAGTAGTATCTATGTACAACTAAAGCTCACATAATTGTATTAAGATATTTGCCAGTATCTCAGAAACTATTGGTTTTATAAAAATATATTTCAAATAAAAGTTCTTATTTTTAATAGTGCTACAATTTTGCAACAAAAAGTTATTTAGTATCTCAAATGGTTGCGGAGATATGGGAATTTTCGGTTTTGTATAATACCCTTAAAGTGATTTTCATGGGAAAATGAAAATGGCCATTTTGTTTATAATCTTAATCAACGTCTAGATACGAATTTTGATCAAAATCATTTAAGCCGATTTTGAGAAAAATTTTTTTTCTCCTTTTGCTCTTAATTAAACAAATCTAAATTTCAGGGTTTAATAGACACTTAGAGAAACCGCATTGCAAAAAACAATTTTTTAGGTTTCGGGTCGTCATGAAACTTCGACATCCATCAACATCTGTTTGCACATCTTCAGGTCATCGTATTGCTATTAAATTCCTCATTTATAAATTTTGACCAATAAAAAATGTAAATATTGACTTTTGAGTCTAAAATGAAAGAGATTGTTGTACAAACATTTCTCCTAAGAGGTTAAAGGAAAAATAACAAACTTTTTGAGAGACTTACTTATATTTAATCACCCTATGGCATTAGAGAATTATTGCACTAAAACATAAGTAGTATCTATGTACAACTAAAGCTCACATAATTGTATTAAGATATTTGCCAGTATCTCAGAAACTATTGGTTTTATAAAAATATATTTCAAATAAAAGTTCTTATTTTTAATAGTGCTACAATTTTGCAACAAAAAGTTATTTAGTATCTCAAATGGTTGCGGAGATATGGGAATTTTCGGTTTTGTATAATACCCTTAAAGTGATTTTCATGGGAAAATGAAAATGGCCATTTTGTTTATAATCTTAATCAACGTCTAGATACGAATTTTGATCAAAATCATTTAAGCCGATTTTGAGAAAAATTTTTTTTCTCCTTTTGCTCTTAATTAAACAAATCTAAATTTCAGGGTTTAATAGACACTTAGAGAAACCGCATTGCAAAAAACAATTTTTTAGGTTTCGGGTCGTCATGAAACTTCGACATCCATCAACATCTGTTTTTTTTTACGGTCGCAATACTCGACCTTTCAAAAGCTAAAAAATATATATATTTGCGTTTATAATGAAAATTTTTGTTTTATAAAAATATGTTTCAGATAAAATATTTTTATTATAAATAGACCTACAAATTTGCTATGGTAAGTAATTTCATATCTCAAATAGTTTTGGAGATGTGATAAGAAACGATTGTTTACGCATCAGACCAGAACTCTTAAAGTAATTCTGCCAAAAAAATGAAAGTAGCCATTTTGTCTATAAGAATGATAAATGCTTTGAAATGAAATTTAATTAAAATCGTTTGAGCCAAATTTGAGAAAAACGATTTTTCTTTTTAACCTTTTGTAAACTACCCTTAATTATAAGGTTAAATATCCAATTCTAAAATCCCTTGGGTTAACCTTATGAAAATACCTAGATATCAAGTTTTAGTCAGATCGGTAAAATAGTTTAGTCTTTAGTTTGAGGTACAGACAGACAGACAGACAGATGGAAATTAAAAAAACACTTTTTACGATTCAGGGGGTCATAAAACGTCAAAATTCATCAAAATCTCGATTTCATTTTTTTTTATTATTACAATACATTCTATACATCTAAGATAACGAGATAGTAAAAAGTATAAAACAGTAAAAATCAGATAGATGTGCGAAAAGGTTAACAACAAATTAGGGTAAATAGGTAAATGGGGTGAAAAATGACAAAAAAAAAAAAGTTAGTGAGGTGAAGAGGTTAAATGGGATGGATGTAGTAAAAAACGATTGAACCATTTTGTTTGAATTTAACTAAAATCCTTTTTACCCTTTTAGCACTTTACACCTTTTAACCTTTTTACCCTAAAATAATAACCTTTTTTTGTCCTTTTTACCCTAAAATAATAACCTTTTTTTGTCCTTTTTACCTTTTTACCCCTTTAATCACTATTTACACTTTTTAGTTAATTTACTTACCCTTTCTACCCCATTTTATTTTTAAAAAATTTATAGAATTTAGTTTTTATTTGGGGTCCTTTTTGGGTTTTTTTGTACTCTTTACCACTTTTTAACCCTATTATATATCCCCTAGGCCATGCCAGGAACTTCATTACTGTTTTTGTAATAAAATTAGCTTTGAAGAATAACTACTCTCACCTAAATTTTTATATAAGACGTGAAATTTTAGGGCCTCAAAACCCCTCTAAAAAGTATTTTTAATAATTTATTTTAGTAATCCTCCTAAATGCTTAGGCCAATAGATATTAGAAGTCTTTTAAAATAAATAAGCTTGTTATACCATGTGACCACTGAAGCGGGCTCACGTCAAAGCTTTTAAGAGGCTGTTGGCCTGACATTTTTGAATATACTTTATAAGATCATGAAATTATTAGCTTAGCCTAGCAGCTTTTGGCTCTCTTTCGAAACCATTGCCTGGGTTTCAGTCACCGTTGGAAATACAACAATATTTGAAGACAATATCAACACTGGATGCACTGTTAAGTAACTAGTTGTGAGGACAAGCGACCATTTGTAGTAGCTATTCTGCTATTTTAGTCCCCCACACTTGTGTAAATGAGATTATTTAAACTCGGTTTCACTAAGCAGAGCTGCTAGCAGAAGCATTGCTTTAATTTCTCATGAAAATAGGCTCTTAAAGCCCTTTCACACGGAACACTTTCAAGATACAGCAAATACAGTGGAGTAAATAGAACCTTTCACACAGGGCATGACACAGATTCTGTGTCTTGCAAGTGGCACACCATATAATTTCTCTTTCTCATAGCTGCCACTGGTGTGTCACAGAATTTCTGTAAATGCCATAGTAAACACATGCAGTTGAATGAGAGCTTTCACACAAGACACAATTTTTAGCGATTCACATAATATTGAAATGGTTATATCTTCTCTACGGATAAACTGATATGTTTGGTACAAGCACATCTTGCACTTTTGGATTCTACTAATATTGAGTATTGACTAATTTATCCCAATAATCTATTGACATTTTAAAATAATTAAAATAATATTGAATGTTTCCATTTATGGTCTTGATGTAATTCATGTAGCAATGAACAGATCACTGTATCTTCTTCCACATCCATCATAGCATTTAAGTAAATTAGTGGCTCTCCTGTAGCCGCTCGTGTGAAAGGGTGACGTTAAGTTTTGCCACATTTTGCCCTGTGTGAAAAGGCACTTAAGGTTTGTAGCTACTAAAAAACTTTTAAATATAACACAAAATATAATTTGAATTGATAGCATGTTTTAAGAACCATCTTTTTAAAGTCAAGCATACCTTTTTAACCAATACTCATGAACTTCAGTTTAAATATTTATATTAAATGTATTAGTTATCTATTCTAAAAACTGTCCAGATAAAGTCTGTGCTCAATCTTACAATTTAATATAAATATAGTGCATATATACCTAAGCTTAGAGTTACATATAGAATCAAGAAAATATTCACAGTAGAGCAATGTGAATGTAAAACAAATAAATTATCATTTAGAAATACCTAATTATTAAAGCATGCACCACCATTGTAAATATTTGAACTAAATCATTTGTTTATTATGTTACTAAGAACTATTAGATTATACACAATAATGCATAATAGGGCCTTATTAAATGATTTGTTAAAACTGCACTATATATTCACGAACACCTTTTCTACTTGGCCGAATTGATATAACCTTGTTCTTGATGCCTTACTAGTTGATTTAATTAATGTCAATCTTTGTAATCAATAAATAACTCAAGCTTAAAGTTTCCTAAATCGAGTCAATGACAAAAAAAAAAGTGAGATTGTAATTTTCAGATTCAACAGTAAAAACAAGTGAATTGTATACAACTTTTCCAACCACTGTATAGTTAATAGTTTCCTGGCCCAATTTTAAATTACTGGTTGTTCCTGCTAGAAATTCCTGCCAAGGCTCCCATTTTATTCTGCCAAATACTGCGAGAAGATTTTAATTTATATTTGAAACTTAGAATATTAAGCTTATTAGTATATAGTTTGTCAATAAATGTAGATAATATTTGTAAACATAGACATCACTAGCTCTTATTTATTGGGGGGACGTATTTATCCAAGTCTACGCAGTTTTTTTTGTTTTTTTTTTAGAAGGGGTTAGGGGTAAAGGAGTAAGGTAGGTACTTGAATTGGCTTGTGATAACGTCCCTAAATTTTGTTGTCAATTATTTTTAAATTAATTATTTTAATATTTTATGAAGCATTTTAAAGTGTTCTAACACATAATTCAGCTTTTAGCTATTATAAAATTTAATAGATTCCAATAAGCTACAAGCCTAGACATTGACGAGAAAAAAAAAACTATTCATACTTTCAGAAGAAGGAGGGTTCAAGCCTCCTTTCCTTGTTACAGACCTGGAAATAACCAATTTTCCCTTCACATCAAAGAAAAAAAAATCATTTTCTACCAACTGAATATCGAATATGTGATATAACTTGTTTAAAGATTGTATCATTATATAGACCATTAATGCATTGATCCAAACGTTGATTTTGTTTTTCATTTTTCTGAATATAACACCTCACTCTTTATTTTATATCAATGCTATCCAATACGTCTTTGTGCACATGACAAACTGCAACGTGATTTATTCGTTTTTGGATCATACTTGATCTTAAGTAGGTTTTTAGTCTGCACCATAAACTAAAACTTCTTTCTGCCTCACAAGATGAACTTGACAACACAAGTAGTGGACGAACTAACGTTTCGACATTTGAAAACAAATTCTGTTCACTAAGGTGTGTGCAGTACCACTAGCAGTTGGTAGTTGAAAACAGCAGGGTGAAAAGTTTTGAAAGATGGAATTGGTAAAATAAAACTATTTTGTGACACTTCTGAAAATCAACAGATTTAGGGAAAAGGAAAAGCCAGTTGATTTGGAGCCCCAGGATTGAATAAATCATTGAAAATATTGAGGAGAAACAAAGGGTATGGTTTCTTCTAGGAAAACAGACGGTTATGTGAAGAAAAATAATCTATTTCCAAGACAAATATAGATTATAGTTGGTCTTGACTAATGATTCTCGTAACTTAGAAAGTAAAGTGTCAATCATTGTTAGCTAAAAAGTCAAGCTGCAAAATATATACTATATTATTAACAAAAATATGTTGTACTGGCATTTTAATATTCAAATTGACATATTTATATCCCCAATGTGAGAATCAGTTTTTCCCAAATTCAGTACTTTATTAAAAAGCTTTCTATCTGAGCAGATTATTTGGGGCGGCGTCCGCCCCGCTAACGACGCTCAAGTTTGTTTACAGGGATGCGTCTAGCTTAATTGATCATTTTAACGAACTTAGCCTTATCAATAGCTTCTGTCAAACACGCTGTCCCCTGTGCTATCTAGAGTAGAGTTATATCCTCACTAAGGAATGGAAAATAATTTTTTAGCATTGAATCCTTATATAATTGGCTTAGTAGTAGCCTACTATGATACAGACGTATTTTTTAAGTCATTAGATTGATTTTTACCAAATTTATTTAGTTTAATATGGTTACAATGATGGAAAATAATGCTAGCCATAGTATAAAATATGTCTTATTCAATCTTTTCCTTAAAAATTATAAATAAGTACATTATTTGCATTAAAGAGTGTCAATGCTTTTATATGCATAGTACATATTGAGAAAGTCCTAAGATTCGCCAAGCCTTCCAAAATAAAAACTGGGGTTCTATGGTACTTGCATTCTTACCATGTAATCACTTTATTCCTCTGTTGAAATGGTGTAAATTGAACATGTGGAAGCAAGATTTCTTATAGGAACTCACACAAAGAACATGTTTCTAAAACAATTTTTTCAAAACTAGGTAATTTGTCTTATTTTTGAAATCAAAATATTTTGCACCAGTAATTAGGAGTTATTTGACAAAATCACTCTTTAAAAAATTGGTTTTGACTATAGTGGTGTATTGGAATGGGCTTATAAGACCTATCAGAAGGTTATTAAATTTGTATGGTAATTTAAACAAGTTAAATTCACATATAATTGTGTTGCTAATTTATATGTCACATTATTACAAATTTGTAGGCATTGATGCTTTATAATTATGGAGAATAATCATAAGCCGTTTCTAAACTATTTTTTCCTAAAATGTTATGTTTCAGGAACAAGAAGTTGAAGAACGAATGCATGTATTAGCGACATTACTATCTCCATTGTATCAGTCATTGGCACCAGAGGCCTTCAAGAACCAAACTCAGTTTGAAAGGGAAGCATCGGAATGCCGCTTGGGTTTCAAGCCGGGACGTCCATTTTCTGGAGTTACAGCTTGTATAGACTTTTGTGCCCATTCTCACAGAGATCTCCACAACATGAATAATGGATGCACTGTTGTAAGTTATTTAAAATATGATAGTAATTGAGACTTGTAATAATTGATGTATCTGCATGACAGCATGGGTAGTTGCATGTATATTTCATTTGTCTTTAAATCAGTGAGCCATGCTCTAAAAATGACCATATCAACTAAGAATTTTTTGTGTGTGCCAAATTTCTTTTTTTTTTCCTATTCAAACATTGACAATTTAAAAGCCACTTTCATTGTAAGAATATAAACCCAAGATTTTAAATTGTGGCATAGACAATATCATACAATAAGTTTTGATGTCATGGCATAGTGTCGAAGTCGAGCCGAAGGTGGTTGTGTTATCTGATGGCTCGTGTTCTTAATTAATCACTCATATGTAACTGACGGTTCCTGCACGTCCATCACAGACTCATGCTTAAAATATTGGTCAAGAATGATCATGGGCACAAGACGATTCTTGGATAGCTCATTGGTAAGAATATTGACGTACTAAGCCAAAGGACCAAGTTTTGATTCCTGTTCCAAGGTGTCATTTTTTAATTTAAAGAATATAATCAATTCTATCAGAAACTTTCAAATAAGGGTAGGCGTATTCAAAAACCTTCAGAGTCAGTTTGGAGGCGACCATCTGTGTTCCTTTTGCCCAACTTGTTGGACATTTTGATAAAAATACCATTTGTCCACTGAATGTTCAGTGATTGGACCTTAACTTTTAATACCTTGAGGAGTGCTGTGATATATGGAATCTATGACATGGTAAAACATATGTTGTTGGTCATTATCATTGTGTTTGTCAGGAGTGAACTGGGAAGTTGTGTTTAAATGTAATGATGTATTGATGTCATGTTAAATAAATAGTATAGCAGGCTATGCTAAAAGAACCTATAAAACTAAAATAATTTAGTAACATTACATCAACTCTCTCTGGAAACAATGAACTCGCAAGCTTCATGGAGAAATTAGCAGAATAATAAAAATGGGATGCTGGTTTATTATCAATACATTCATAATTTGAAATAGGAATATGTGCTTTTCATGGTCTAAATGATTTGGTTTCGATAACCTATTTAATCTAGCAATATATATTGTGTTTCCATCTAAAATGCATGGAAAGTAAATATGTTTTGGATAAGAACTTTAACTAAACATACATTATCATTCTATTTTTCGAACAAAATACCAAGTGTAGCTAGATATTTTTACCTCTAAATTAAAAATAACTTGTTTAGTCAAGTAAAATAAATATTTAGGAAAAAATATTTAACCATCAACATGCCCAAGTAGAGAGAGCCGCCTTAAAGACTGTAAGTTGCTTTATTTTCAATATGCTTAACAATTCTACCCTACCTTACATTTGCCATTTGGCAGATGTGTTTCAAGCAAGGTAAGGTAATTCATCATATTTATGGCCCATAAATGCTATTTAAATACCCTTTAAATTAGTCATCTGTATTAAAATGTTTTGCTTTGACCATAATATATTGAAACTTATTTTTTATCACAAAAACTTTGGCTGCAAGGGAATAATTTTAGCCTTTACAAACTTCCTTCTAAAAACCTAAAAAGTGTAGGACATTTTTAGATGGTCAATTTTTGTATAGTTTTTCTTATAATTTGTACAAAAAAGTTAAACAATAGGAATCATATAGACCATATTTGAATTTATGAGATATTTATAACTATTTTTGAAATTTCATTGCTAAAAAATTTGACTAATTTCATGCACCCATTTGAGACCTCATAATATTTACAGATTTTGAACATGTGGCTTTTATTATCACTCATATCAAGGCCACCCAATGATTTTAAAAATAATTATAGAAAATGTTGTAAACGATGTTTTGAAGTAAACCAAAATGTTTATAAATAATTAATTTAATTGTTTTTATACCAAATTTAGTATATACAGTAGACAGTAGACATGATTTTTTTGTCAGCCTCAGGCATTGTTATTGGGGGGACACATCCCCCAAATAAGCTGCTCATATAGGACCCTCTGAATATAGTGCTGAATTTGGTAACAACTGGTTCATTTAGTGGTATGTAAATAAGTCAATTTCAATATTACGCTGATACAACACATATTTTAAAATAATATTACAATTTATTTGGCATCTTGTACTCTTAATTAACAATGATTGACACTTTTTTTTACAAGTTCCGAGAATCATTAGACAAGACTACCTGTAGTTCATATTTATCTTGGAAATGGTTCCTTTATTTGGTATAGCAATTTAACATTTATTCATTATGATATTGGTACATTTTTTATGCATATGTTGATAGTTCTGTTGATAGTATTTGTTCTTGCTTGATATTTATTTAGTTTTTCAGTTCATATTAATATTTCAGTTAATAAACTACTTTCAATCGAGTAATGTTTAATGTTCGTAGATTAAACATTCTATAAACCTGTGGTGGCACGTTTTCAGGTTATGGGCCCAGAGTCCTTTAAAATGAACGGACATTTATTATTGTCTGTGTGCATCGAGAATGAACATTAATGTTAACCTCTAGAAGATTTATCCTAGAAGAAGCCTTGTTAGCCGTCATGACAGATGAAGAAAAGTATTGTGTTCTATTATTTTATGGTTCAAATTTCAATAATTGGAAGTTTAGAATGGAAATGCTGCTTGATGAACTCAATTTGCTGGAAGTAGTTCAAAGTGATTACCAAACGAAAGTAATTTTCAATGTAGCTGATAGCTTTGAAATCACGAATAAGAAGACAAAAGAACTGGCAAAGTGGAAGAAAAAGATCGAAAATGCAAGTCTCAATTAGTCCAAAAACTTTCAGACAACGTTCTTGAATGTGCCGACGATAAAGAATCTGCATTTGAGATATGGTTTTCCCTTATGAATATCTACGCAAGAAAAGGAATAGCTAACCAGTTACTTCTACGTAAAAGTATTTTATTGATGAAGTTTGATCCATCAAGTGAAACTCTGGAGGTACATTTTAATCGATTTAATAAATTGATTCGTGAATTACAATCATTGGGTGCAAAATTAGAGGAATTAGATATTCTCTGGCCGAAAAATTGACATTGAGCTTTGTAAAAAATAGGTTATTAGATGAAGAACAGAAACAGTTTTCGGAAGGTATAGCAGCAGAAGTCATAACCTTACATTCCTTTATGACCCAAGCAAATCGAAAAGTTACACGGAGCCATAAGAAACAGTCTCAATCTTTTTATCAACAAGCTTGGCCTAATCACAACACTCGGCGGAGTCAACTTCAGTGCAAATTTTGTAAAAAAAATTTGGACATATGATCTCGGAATGCCGTAAACTTAAGAAGAAACAGAGTTCAGTATGGCAGCCAACACGTCCTTGGAAGTGGATTCTGTTTTGTTTATATCCTGGTATCTAGACTCAGGAGCTTCAGAACACATTATCTGTGCTACTTATTGTCATCTTCTGACTAATATTCATACTCTTTCAAGTCCTGCGAATATCAAGCTCGCAAAATCAGGTGAAAATTTAAAAGCGACAGTAGTTGGTGATCTCTGTGCGTCTTTTGAGATGGATGGAAAAATCAATGCGTTCAAGCTGGGAAGTATTCTTATCATGCCTGGTCTACAACACAACCTCTTATCAGTCAGACGACTGAATTCCATTGGATGCAAGTAATTTTTGAAGAATGTGTAGCAAAAATTTTCAAGCATGATAAACTTGTAGCATTTGCATCCGAGTCTGCCAAAATGTATTTAGTGACATTTTCTGTTAAAAATACCTGTGCCAATGTTGCTGAGATAGAATGTACAAATTTATGGCATAAATGACTAGCGCATATTGGCAATACCATTTTGAAGTCGCTTTGTGAAATGATCGATGGCATGAACGGTGTGTGTAAATAAAAACTTATGACTCCAGAATATCCATGTGAGCATTGTATCCAAGGTAAAATGACTAAATTGCCTCATATAAAAACTCGCTCAAGGGCTAAGCGCCCCTTGCAGCTTGTCCACAGTGATGTCATAGGTCCGATCAGTCCTACATCATATGACAGTAAGAGATACATACTTACCCTAATTGACGATTACAGTCACTTTATCTATGTTTACACGATCAAAGAAAAGTCAGAGGTATTTGAGTTTTTAAGAAGAGTATGAAGCTCTAGCAACTGTTCATTTTAATGAAAGAATAAGCCACTTCAGGTGTGACCGAGGTGGTGAATACTTATCTTCAGATATGAGAAAATATTTTTACTTCAAAGGTATACAGTTTGAATATGCTATCAGATATACACCCTCTCAAAATGGAGTAAGTGAACGTATGAATAGAACACAAATGGAGCGTGTGTGGTGTATGCTACTAAGTGCAAATGTTTCATAAGATCTCTGGTCAGAAGCTATGATGACAACAGTATATATTGTTAATAGAAGCCCAACAGTAGCCTTGGATTGTAAAACTCCTGCCAAGGTCTGGTATAGTCAACGTCCAAACTTGTCAAAATTGCGTGTTTTTGGCTGTATTGGCTATGTGCTTATCCATAGTGAGCTACTTAAGGGGAAACTGAACAATCTTACCCAAAAGTGAATCATGGTCGGCTATTGCCCCAATGGCTATAGGATGTGGTACCCTACCACAAGAAATGTTGTTTTGGCATGTGACGTGTTTTTTGATGAAAATGCCACTTGAAGTTGAGAAAATATGAACACATCCCCAGCAGTGATAGCACCACTACTTTGTGAAACAGTTACCATTCCGTCAGAAGGAAGCCGAAGCGAGCCAAGCGAAGTGAAGCCAGTCATGAAGAGTTGGACAAAGAAACGCCTCCACTATCAGATGAAGGTGAACTTCGTTGTAGCTCACGCCCATGTTTGGAACCAAGCTATTTGCAAGATTATGTAGCATTTGCTATGAATACAGAAAGCTTTCTTGACAATTTGCCTGAAAATTTTGATGATGTCAAGGGTAGACCTGATGAGAGGAACTGGATGCTAGCTATAGAAGAGGAAATGAATTCCCTCAAGAAAAACGACACCTGGGAACTGACTTCACTACCCCCTGGTAGGAAAGCTATCTCCTGTCGCCGGGTCTTCAGCATCAAGAGAGATCAAGATGGTAATAAGGATTGCTATAAGGCAAGGGTTAGTAGTTAAAGATTCTCAACAGAAGAAAGGTTTTTATTTTAGTGAGACCTATGCCCCAGTAACATGTATGACTACTGTGAGAACAATTCTAGCCATCATTAATCAAGAAGATTTACATGCATGTCAGATGGATGTGAAGAATGCATTTTTGCATGAAACCTTTTCCGAGGAAGTCTACATGCAACAAACCCCTGGTTTTTCAAATAATTAAGAATTTTTTTGCAAGCTCAAGAAATCACTGTTTAGCCTCAAGCAGAAACCCAGAGAATGGAACAAGTGCCTTGACACTTTTCTTAGATCACTTAGTTTTCAACCCGTGCAGAATGATCCATGTCTGTACCTAAATGCTGTCGGTGATACCAAGGTCTACATACTGATTTTTGTCGATGATTTGATCATCAGCAGTACTCACATACAACTTCATGAGAAGATCATATCTGCACTTCAAGCTAAATTTGACATAAAAGATTTGGGTAACCTATACTTTTTTCTTGGAATAAGAATTGAGAAAAGAAACGATGGTATATATCTTAGTCATCCATATTAAATCAAAAGACTTTTATGCAAATTTAACATGGAAAACTGCAAAATAGCTAACACACCAATGGAGATGAAACCCCCTATTGATGATGGAGGATCAACCTCTATAATTGGCATCAAGCCATATAGAGAGCCCATAAGCAGTTTGATGCACTTAATGGTATGCACTAGACCTGGCCTGAGTTTTTCTGTCAATTATTTCAGCAGGTTTAAAAGCTGTGCAACTAACACTCAATGGGAGTCACTGAAGCACATTCTTCACTATTTACAAGGAACTTCACACCTAGCTCTGCACTTTCCTAAAGAAGAAGGGACACCCCTAATTGCATATGCTGATGCAGATTGGGCCAACTACTCCAGTTGTAAGTCAACATCTGGATTTCTTCTGAAAGTTTTTGGGTCAACTGTATCTTGGACAACTAGAAAGCAGCCCACTATTGCCTTGAGTACCTGTGAGGCAGAATTCATTTCACTTGCCAATGCTTGTACTGATGTCCTGTGGCTACGCAGTCTACTTTTGGAGCTGGGAATCAGCCCTGAAGTGCTCACCATATATATATATATATATATGAAGACAACCAGCCTGCCATCAAGTGTCTTGAGAAGTGGGAACACAAAAGATTGAAACGTGTGAGATATAATTTTGTAAGGGCGTTAGTGTGTGATAAAGTTGTAAAGATTGAATATGCCCAAAGTGAATTTCAAATTGCTGACATTTTAACCAAAAGTGCTGACATTTTAATCAAAAGTGCTGACATTTTAACCAAAAGCTTAAATGTTACTAAATTTAAACTACTATGTAAGTGGCAAGGATTGAATGTATCATAAAATAGGTTATGTATTCCTCCATGTTCACAACATTTACCTCCCTTCACACCCTTGTTTCTTGAACCCACGATTAAGATTTATCCATTTTAACACATTTGGCTCCTCCCCTAGAACATTTAAAGCATGTTAAATTAAGGCGAAGTGTTGGTATAGCAATTTAACATTTATTCATTATGATATTGGTACATTTTTATGCATATGTTGGTAGTTCTGTTGATAGTATTTGTTCTTGCCTGATATGTATTTAGTTTTTCAGTTCATATTAATATTTCAGTCAATAAACTACTTTCAATCGAGTAATATTTAATGTTTGTAGAATAAACATTCTATAAGCCTGTGGTGGCACGTTTTCACCTTTTTCATCCCATTCCCTATATTTTTCTAGAAGGAATTGTAATATTTAAGTTTCCTCAATATTTTAAGTGACTAGTTCCAGCCTGTGTTGCCAAGTCAAAGGGTTTATCACAAAATCTATATATATTAAGGAGACTTGTCTCAAAATAGTTTTATTTAACCATTCCCATCTCTAAAAACAATGCACCCCGTTTCTAGCAACATTGATTTCAGCTTGCATTTAGTTGTGATATTGTATAAGTCAGTTAATTTTATATTTATTGTAAAAGGATTATAGTATTAATTTTGTTGGTAAGTACAATTCAATTTAAAATTGACACATTTCAACACAAAAGGTTCATTGGATTGTGGACCAAATTAAATTGATCAATCAGTGCTATAAAAGAGTTATTAAATTGATGGAAATTGCCTTTCTTTTATTCCTGACACTGACAATAGTAATACAATTGTTCCTCACCAACATGGGACTCTCCCCAATATGTTTACGGTGCAACAATTGAAGGGGTGTTGTCTTAAATTTTAGACTTCTTGGTTCAATGATTTTAAATGGCTACACATATTATATTATCATTGGAGTTTTTACATGGACAAATCTTTAATGGTGCAGCAATTATGAGTGGTTTCAAGAAGGGTGTGCCATCATTAATAACGGAGAAACAGCCTTTAGCTCCTTTTTGTGCATTGTGGAGCTCACGGTGTTGACCTAATTATGAAAGACACTTGTGATTCATCTTGTACTGTAAAAATTTAAATGTGGTGTGTTCATAAATTCAGTTTTATGTTAGGCAAACCACTGAGGGCAGAAACAAAATTTGTCCATATATAGGATGATGGAAACTGACAAATGACTCAACTAAAATAAAGTCGCTTTGTCCAACCTGTTGGATTTACACATAGTCTCGGATACAGGAAATGATTGACAATGATGAGTTGATATTGAAAATTCTCAACTATTTGAGTAAAAATAACCATTAACAAGCTGTGTGGCTTATTGCATGATTTTGAAAGTGGAATAAAATGCCTGGGTCTTTTGTAGGGTAGGGAACTAATAGCTCATCTTGAAATTTTGAACAAGCTCGAAATAAAACAGTTTCTGTGTTTGTAAAATAAGTTATCATTGTTTCAAAACGCTTAGTGGCTTTGAGAAGAGATGACATTTTTCAAGATTGTTCACACTTTGCAAAGAAAGGTAGACAGCTATGATTTACATTCAATTGCTGTCCCAAGAGCTCAAAATCCACCAAAGAGATTTTCTGGTCCATCTCAAGCACATGTTTGTTCATCTGCTGAGACATATTATAGACAAGAATAATACAAAATAATTGGCATTGCATTCGGTTGTTTGAATAATGTGTTTAACCAATCAGGAATTAAACTTAACTTAAAATTAGAAAATATATGGTTGAGTGGAGAAGTGAGTAGTGATATCAGTAAACACGTTTAGATAGAAACAATATATATAGAAATAGACCTTAAAAAGTTTCAAAGACAAAATCAGATTTTGTGTGTTGAGCAGATTCCTTGCATTTTCCATTCCCTTAAGTTGGGCAACTGTTTTCAAATGTCAAAACGTTAATTCTTCTACTACCTGTGTTCCCAAGCTCAGTTTGTAAGACAGAAAGACGTTTTATTTCACTGCTTGGACTAAAAACCTACTTAAAATCAAATATGACACTAAAACGATTAACTCACATTGCAGTTTGTCATGTGCACAGATACGTATTGGATAGCATTAATATAAAAGAAACAGTGAGGTGTTTTATTCAGAAAAATGAAAAAATAAGATACACATTTGGAACAATACATTAATGACTAAGATAATTTATCTATATGTTTAATACGTTATATTATTATATGTTATATAATAAGTTATATTACATATTGGTTATTCAGTTGGTAAGAAAGTATAATTTTTTCTCAGATGTCAAGGGAAAATTAATTATTTCCATGGCCATAACAAGGGGAGTGGGTTTCAGGCCCCCTTCTTCTGAAAGTATGAATAGTATATTTTAGTATACCTCATCAATGTATAGAATCGTTTGTTGAAGTTTTTTAAATTTTCTAGTAGCTTCATTCTGAATGATGTATTAGAACTCTTTAAAATGGTTCATAAAATATTTAATAAAACAGCAGCTATAACTACTTGTATTTTAAGTGAGATCATTGATTTATAATCTTTAACTGTTCCATCTTATTTAATATTATGTTGTAAAATTTCCTAAGTAGGTACCTAATCCTTTATGTTTGAATTGCAGGTAGTGAGCTTGACTAAACATCGTACACTTGCCAAACCAGATGATGAGCAGCTTCATGTACTTCCCTTGTATGTAATGGATGATACTGATGAGTATGGCAGTAAGGAGGGCCAGGAGGCAAAAGTTAAGAGTGGAGCCGTGGAAACTCTTTCAAAGTAGGTCTCTTATTTTATTTTGCTGCTACCATAGCTCTCAGATACCAAATATGATTATACCCCATATTAAGAGATGTATACCCTATTTACTATTAAAATTAGCATTCATACCTTGACTAATTACACTATGGTAATATCATAAGGATTACCATAGTGGTTAGCTTACGATCTTTAAGGGCAAATGAAGGATAAGAATGCCTTATTTTATACCAATGTTTTTTACACTTCTCTATTTGGTTTGGCTGCAGTGCAAAGAAAGTTCTGGTACAACTCAATAAGAGGCAATGATACATAGAAAGTTCTTTGCCTAAGGGGAATGAGTCTATTTAATTCTAAATAAGACTCCTATTGCCAAGTTAGAAAACATATTATTACAACATCCTGTAGTTTACCTCTATATTCTCTTTCAAATCAGAGGTTTGTGGAGTGTATAGAAATTAAGTGATGTAGGTCAGAGCTGAGAGGTCTGTGTAACCATCATTAAGATAAAAATTCCCATGTGGAAAAACGCCAGATCTGGAAAGATATGGAAATCCCAGATCTAAAACATTCTTAGCTAGAAGTTATCCTTGAATCAATCTAATTTTTTCTATAAATTTCTTTCAATAAAGCTAAGGTTTTTATTTAATAGCAGATTTTTTGAAAGCGTTTTAAATAGAATTATTGTTTGTGATAATTCTTCATCTTTAGCGACAACAAAATACAACCGATTATTGACAAAACAAAAGAGACTTGATATACAGTAGTTGACAAGATTACCACCAGAGTGAAACAAAGTGCAGCATGGGTATTTAGGCGCGAATTACAATATTCTGACACACTCCCTTAATGAGCACCCAAAAAGAAAGTTCCTAATGCCATAGTTGCATTGTTAAACACTATATATATACACACACACTGAGCATACAAACAAATAAACAAAATTAATTCACCACTTCAGGAAGACTTGGTTACCAGATCAGTACACAGTCGTTATAAAATCTCACAGGGTAATGGCTTCGTAAGGAGGTCGGCAAGCTGATCCTTTGATGCGGTGTATCGCAGCTCGATGTCCCCATGTTCAAATCGCTCCCGAATGTAGTGGTAGCGAATATCTATGTGCTTGGTACGCTTGTGGTATTCTGGATTTTTCACAAGTTTTATGGCACTTTGATTGTCAACAAAGATCACCGTTGGTGCAGCGGCTTCTTCAAAGATGTCCATGAACATAGTTCTAAGCCACATAGCTTCTTTAGATGCTGCTGAGACTGCCATATATTCAGCTTCGGTGGTTGAGAGGGCTACTGTTTGTTGTCTGGTACTGCTCCAACTAATAGGACCATCCGAGATCTTGAATATGTAGCCCGTTGTCGATCGTCTTGTATCAAGGTCTCCGGCATAATCAGAGTCTGAATATCCCACAATAGTAATTGGGTCTTCGGACTTTCGATACATGACTCCATAATTGGCTGTGGCTTTGAGATATTTAATAATTTTCTTGACACTGTTCCAGTGGTTTTTGTCAAAGTTGTTGCAATATTTGCTGACTTGCCCCACTGCAAACGCTATATCAGGTCGACTGACTGTGCTAATAAATATTAATGCGCCAACTGCTTCCCTGTATGGTACATGCTTCATTAATTGGTCTTCTGCTGCTGCTTGTAGGCGAATACTGGAATCTGCAGGCACGCTACAAGGATTAGCGTCCTGGAGATTGAATCTTTTGGCAATCTGGTGTATGTAGGTTGATTGGCCAATGAAGAGTGTACCATCTTCTCTGTTGTAGTTTATCTGCATCCCCACAAAGAATTCTACTGATGATGTCGTGATCTCAAAACCTTTCTGCAACTCATTGATTACAACGTTACATGATGTTTTATTCGGCCCCATCACAAGACCATCATCGACAAAAAGGATTAGAAAGACACGATTCCCCTTAACATCGGCTTTGTAGATACACTTGTCCCCATTAAATTGCCTGAAGCCAAAATCCTTTATGAATTGGTCGAACTTGCGGTTCCAACATCGTGACGATTGCTTCAGACCATAAAGACTCTTATTGAGTTTACAAACAACATTTGAATCCACCTGTATCCCTTCTGGAGGACTCATGTATATCTCCTCTTCAAGATCTCCATTAAGGAATGCTGTTTTGACATCAAATTGGGTTAGTTCATAGTCAAATCTAACTGCAACAGAGAGGAGCACTCTAATCGAATCATAGCGAGTCGTGGGGGAAAATGTTTCATTGTAGTCTATTCCCAACTTTTGTGTGTAACCTTTTGCACACAAACGTGCTTTATATCTCGTAATCTGACCCAAAGAGTTTCTTTTAATTTTAAAGACCCATCTTGAGCCGATGGGTTTCTTCCCTTCAGGTATTGACACCATTGTCCATGTGTCATTTTTCTCTAAGGCATCAACTTCCTCTTTCATAGCAGTTTCCCACTTGAATTTGTCCGGGCATGTAACAGCTTCAGAATAGGTACTAGGAGTATCTTCCTCAACGCAGAGAAGATTCTCAGTGAATCTTGCTGGTGGCTTTAAAACACTACGAGGTCTGAGGTTATGAGTAGGCCTAGACATCTTGTATGATTCATCCTCTTGGAGAATTTCTACTGGTGGCTCACCCAGCTCTGGCTCTGGAGATGTCTTTTTAGTCTCATAGTCTTCTTGGCTCTCGACTTCAGCTTCTTCGTCACAGTCAATTTTCGTGGGCACGTAGTGGATAGGTTTTTCAAAACCTTGTTTTGCTTCATTGAAGAGAACATTTCTTGATATTCTAATTTTCTTAGTGTCAGGATCGTACAGCCTGTAGTTGGTAGAATTTCCATCATATCCAACAAGTATCATCTTCTTGGATTTCTTATCCAACTTCTTTCTTTCATTTTGCACCAGCATATAGGCTTCACATCCAAATGTCCTTACATGCGACAGCTGAGGCTTTTTGCCAGTCCACAGTTCCAGGGGTGTGGAGTTATGTGCCTGCTTTGTAGGTGTACGGTTTAATATGTATACAGCACAATTTACGGCTTCCGCCCAAAGCTCTTGAGGGAGGCTACTGCTGCAAAGCATCGCCCTGGCACTTTCAACAATTGTGCGCATATCTCTCTCTGAGCGAGAGTTTTGTTCGGGTGTGTATGGCGCTGTTCTCTCAGCGATGATCCCTTTTGAGGCAAGAAAATCCTGAAATTCCACATTGATGTATTCTGTACCATTGTCTGTATGGAGTATTTGCACACTTCGCTTGTATTTTGTTTCTACAATCTTACAGAAATCTTTAAAACATTGTAATGTATCACTTTTATGTTTAATGAACGATACTACTCTATAGCCAGAGTAGTCATCTTTGAAGGTAACAAAGTACTTAGCTCCTCCCACAGACTCGACTGGCATGACACCAAGATCACTGTATATTAACTCACCAACCTTCATCTTCTGGTGGGTTGGGTTGTTGAACGGGAGCTTGTGGTTCTTTCCATATGCACAGCCAGGGCAAAAGAAATTGTCTACATCACTCAGATCTACACCCTCGGCTAAGCCTTTTGAGACTAACTCCTTCAAAGCTCTAACATTGATGTGGCCGAGGCGTTCGTGCCATAGCTTCAAACTAGTCTGAGTGACAGAATTGGCTTCATTTGAGGTTAGAGTCTGAAAAAGCATTTTATACAGGTTATTTGGCTGGCGTTCACCACAAGCGGCCAACTTTCCTTTTTCAAAAACTTCAACAAAATTGTCTGATTTTACTATTTTCATTCCTAGCTTGGTGATTTTTCCTTCAGACATGAGGTTCTTTTTCAGTTCCGGAACAAATAGGACGTCTCTAATGACCGAGTCATACCAATGACCATTCAGCAATTTACGAATCATCACATCACCTTTCCCTCTGACAAAGAGCTTGTGGTTGTCACCAAGACGCACAGAAGAACCATCACTAATCTCTTCAAACTTGTCAAAGTAGTCTCTGCGCCATGTCATATGGCTGGAAGCCCCACTATCCATGGTCCAAGTATTCTCTTCAGAAAAAGAAATACATACATTTGCTTCCTCAACATTGAAAGCAGAAAAATTTGACTGGTCAGCTCTGCCTCTATCAGAGACTGATCGATTTTTCTTCTCACTCCGGCAGTCACGGGCAAGGTGGCCTTTACGTTGGCAGTTATAACAGGTAAGTTTTCTTATGGTTTGGTTACTTTGTTTTCCTGCTTCATAAAATCGTGGTTTATGTCCACGAGATTTAGTTTCTCGGTTAGCTATAGAGGCTAAGGCAGTTTCTTGTTCTTCCCCCTTAGTCAGGCTCGCCTCTTCATCAATCAGACGGGATGTCAAATTGGCGATGGTTTGTTTGTCCTCACTCATGGAAAGCCAGGCCTGTCTGAAGCTCTTATATTTCAGAGGTAGACTACTCAAGATCTTGGTCATGATAGCTAGATCGCTGACTGAATCTCCAACCTCTTTTATTTGTCGGGCAAGAGCTTCCACTTTGGCGATGTGTTGAGCCACTGAATCGGCCGAGCTCCACTGATAATGATAGAAACGCTCATGTACTATCATTTTATTTGTTTCTGATCTATGCTCATAAATAGAATCTAGCTTGCTTAGAATTTCATAGGACGATTTACAATTTTCAATCAAGGCAATCTGACTGAGCTCCATAGCCGAGGTAAGAGTAAACATAGCTACGGCGTCCCTTTGTTGCCATAGATCGATTGCCTTATTTGCATTTACGGTAGGCATAGCTTCCTCACCTTTTGCGATTTTGAAAATACCTTTGGCGCGTAGAGCACATGTCAACTGGAACTTCCACTGCTGGTAGTTACTACCATTAAACTTATTAACACTTGATATGTCGATCTTTTCCGACATTGTGACTAAAGTTCAAGGTTAAGATCAAGGTCTATTCTTACAGAAACGGACTCTATTAAGTAAATAAACTTACTTGCGTACAATTATTTGAAACTTCACTTTTTCGTTTAACTGATAAACAAGAATGTTCCCGTGAGAATGTTCACTCAAATATTATGACACAAAACTTAATGTGTTCATGAAAAAAAACTTTCTTATGAAGTTATCAGCCCCGCAAGTTTTGGATAACTCGAGCAACAAAATACAACAAAACTGATTCGTCTTATCTTTAGGGAACCAACAACGCATTAGGAACTAATCCTGGGCCCATAACCTTTTGAAAGCGTTTTAAATAGAATTATTGTTTGTGATAATTCTTCTTCTTTAGCAAAAACAAAATACAACAGATTATTGACAAAACAAAAGAGACTTATATACAGTAGTTGACAAGATTACCACCAGAGTGAAACAAAGTGCAGCATGGGTATTTAGGCGCGAATTACAATATTCTGACAAGATTGCGTCAAAATACCTGTTTGGGTAGTACACATGTATACTAATTACACTAATGGATTAGGGATGAGTAAGGTTGATTTTTGGATGAAGTGTACCTGTATTCTCATGGAGGGTAACTGGAAAACGATTATGGAAAAATCTCCCTTAGTAGGACCATACAGATATTCGAACCTCGATCTCCCCATTATCGAAAGTCCAGCCTGTTAATTTTCAGAAATGAAATGGCTAATAAAATGTCAATTTTTTTTTTACAAATCTAAAGAAAAAAGGTACTATTTAATTTAAAGAAGTCAATGTACACTTCCTCTAATAACAACCTGCCTCATCCCTAATCCACTAGAATAATGAGGACCTGTAAATGAGGACCTGTAGGCCTATGGGTACTATGATGTGGTTAATAAATAATGTGTAACTAAAGGAATTAAAAAAATTAAATACTTTTATTTCAAGTATTTTAATAAACATGAAAATAACATGTAAAGCTTATATGTTTTATAAAAAATATTCTTCGTATCATATTCATTTACAAAATTAAATGTCCTGTGATAAATTATGATTTACTTTTCCCAATTTCACAAAGCCGTGTTCCCAATTGCATTTTAAATAGAAGTCATCATTAGCCTTGAAATCTTGAGCTTTTGCATTCACCCTAGCAAATTCTGAAATAAAAAAGGCATACCGTTATTACCAATTACATAATTATAAGATTAATTAAGTCGACTCATATAAACAGTTATTTAAACTAGCTATATTAGTTTTATCAACTTAACTTAAATACCATACGGTACTGGTGAGAAAGTAAAAATTTATTGGTCAAAGCTAACTTTGGCCTAGCTCTTGCCAAAATCTGACGTTTTAAAAACGTAAATAATTAATATGTTAAAATATTGATAGATATATGTAGTCGATATTATTATGCTGATTCAGAGGCGGTTCAGGAAATGATTAGGAATCATATACAGGGCCATACGTTATATTAGCTGTGAGTGCATGAATCAATTTTCTAAAATAGGACAAGAAGTAATCCTACTTGTTACTAATATTCATCATTCAAGTTTGTTATGTGTTTATTTAGATTATTATATTCACTCTTTTATTTAGGTTGTTTTAAAATACTTTTTTTGGTTATGTAGGCCTACTATAGCTGCTAACTCCACGGCACCTAGGTGACAAATTTTTATTTATGGACAAGCCCCTAGATTAATTGTCAAATAATCCATCATAATTATAAACATGCGTATATAAAATAAATTAGATTTATAGCATAATAAAATTAAAAGCCTAAGATTAGTATTATAAGAATTTTAACTTACATGATTTTGTCAGTACTTTCCCTGCATATTCTTTCATAAATTTTCCAGCTGATCACATGAATATAGCCTCATCGTTAACATCTGGTTGTTCATTCTCAAATATTATATTATTCTATACGCAAATTGCCACCAAATTATCTTCTTTACTTTACTTTACTTTATCTTTCTTTTCTTCTTTCAACTAAAATATAAATTGCCATGCCTTCTTGCAAAATACGTCAAACATCAATAAAAATGCTTTTACTACAAACAAAAGCAAATCAAATACAGTGTTGCCAACTTATTCCCAACTATTCATGAATGTTCATGTGTGCAACACATTTTTAAAACAAATTATAAAATAAAAACCCAATTCAAAAATGTAAATCAAAATTAATGAACTTGATAATTTATTAAAAAATATTGGTACTAATTATTACACTATTATATTTTTAACTTAGCTGTAAATATTAAATTATATTGTATGAATATTTTTATTCTAAACAAATATATTCTTACTAAAAATTATCATTTGTTTTACTATTCATACATTTTATTTACATTTATTTAACACCTTGAAAACTAACACATTAAATTAGTTATAAATAAATGTATGTAGATTTCATTTTGCGATTTTGATCCTGTTTATTTTGTGCGATGTTTCAATATTGAAAAAAAAAAGTTTATAAGTTAATTTAATACCATAACCCATGGCCATGGGGTAGATTTTGAGGGCAAACCATCCTAACGTGATCCTGTTATTTTGTGCTGTCTAACTAATGATGAAAACAAAAAAAATATATATATATTTCTAAGTTTCCAAGCCTTACTACCTGTTCGGTTTGTACACTTAGGTACTTAATACACGTATGGGTTAGGACTTTGGAAGGTTGAATTTAGAGGAAGTGAACCCAAATTTGCGTGGAGGGAGAGTGGAAAATTATTTATGAAAAACCACCCCAGTTCACCTGACCAAGATTCGAACCTGGATCTCTCCATCCTTGGCAGTCTAGCTCAACACAAAACTAGCGCGTTACGGTATAGCTAGCTACTCCACCGAGGCAGGTATATTTCTAAGTCAATTTAATTCCATAACCCATGGGGTCATGTGATAGATTTTGTGGGGCAGATATGGCCTAACCTGACAAAGTGACGGAAGTTGTGTGTGATAATTTTAGGTAGCATAACTTGTTTTAAATCAATTTGATATTTGAATAAATCTTTTTTCCCGCACTCAATAATCACGCATGGCCTTAGTTTAACCCCATTAATTCTCAAATATGAAAGGTGTATGGGCCTATAGTAAGCAAAAATCAAAATAAATTAATTTCAATATATGTAAATTATCTTCCAATACCAGCCAGATCTGGGCAAGAACAAGCCAGATCTGGGTAGATCTGTTCAGATCTGGGTCAGAACCAGCCAGATCTGAGCAGATCTGGCCAGATTTGATTTTTCCACATGGCGTACCAATTTCAGAATTCCCATCTTTTACTTGAACTGGAATTCCGATCTAAATGTAGAACTCGTGGCAAACCATATTGGGCACCACACTGGTAACCACATTCAGGAATCACGATGTTAGCCACTGCACTGCTATAATAATATCACTTATAAATTTACTTTTTTTCCTTTGATTTGATGAGAAATTAGTGAAGTCTGTTGCTTAGGTAGAAAATTTGCTTAGTAGGCTATATTTTAGTAACATACGGTACATTGCACGATAATGTAAATTAAGTGATATTGAAGGAAACCAACCTGAAAGGATGATTAGGTTAGGCCTAGATAGTAATAAACACAAAAACTTCTTTCTTCATTTTCTCTTACACTTTTAATGCTTCACACTTCTTCTCACTTTCATATCTACACATTGTCTATATTTTAGGAAATGTTCCTTTTTCATTTAAAGAGAAAAACATAAAGCATAAAGAAAGATATTATAGGAAACTACATGCTTGAAGGGTTTGAAATATTGTGTTTTAGGAAATATTACTTTTTCATATAAAGAGAAAAACATAAAACACAAAGAAATATATTATTGGGAGCTATATGCTTGAGGGGTTTGAAATATTGTGTTATAGGAAATATTCCTTTTTCATTTAAAGAGAAAAACATAAAACACAAAGCATATAGTTCCAGATAATATCTTTCTTTGTGTTTTATGAGTTTCTCTTGATATGAAAAAGAAAAATCTCCGAAAATTTAAACAATGTGTAACTGTGGAAGTTGTTATGTCCGTAACATGGTAAGGACGGCTGGAATAAGAACACTTTGTTTAATGTTACTGCTAGAGTGAGAATGGTTTGTCGGGAACACCGGCTATCTATAAGATTCTCGATAGTAATTTAGGATGGAGCATGATGTCAAGCAGACATTTTATTACGTTACCACACATGATAGCCAACCTACATGCAAATACATTACAATCCTCCCTTACAATTTCTTGACTATAGATATTTCAAAATACCTAAATATACATAAAATAAGAATACATTGCATGACCACGATTTCTAATAGTCATGATAAAATAGTTTACATTTTAAACACTTTTTATACAAAAATACAGAATATAATATCTGACCAAGGTTTTCAATAGTCACAGTGAAATAATGTAATAATACTTTAAACTATTTACAAATTTAATTTAACTACGGGTTTCCTACACCTAGTTGGATACCTAGGCTCCTTTACTTCTGGTGAGATTTCAACTCTCTGAGGTGGGTGTGATTCTGGACTACTGCCCTTTTCATGCGATTCAACACTGAGGACGAATGGAGAATGATTCTCACCCCTGAATGCCTTAGGAGATGTCAAGCCTTCCCTATTAGGTTTGGGATCTAGCTCTGAGGGATTTGGCTCTCTAATGCTAGGTTCTATCTCCTCCACTCTAGTTTCAGGGGAAGACTGTAAACTAATTAATTGGTCAATATGACGTTTTCATGTTACTGCCCCTAATCTGACTAAATAGGCTACTGGACTCAATTGTGATACAAAAAACCCTTCAATCTATTTATTCTTTGCTCGATAGTCTCTGACTAGGACTCGTTGGTTTGGAATTAGTTCCCGAGTTTTACATCCCTTTGCATATTTAACCTATTTTCTCTGATTTTGTTCTACCTTTTCATTTACATTAGAAAATAGCAAATCTAGCCTAGTTCTAAGTTGTCTATTAAACATAAATTTTGATGATGTTTCATTTGTTGTACTATGTACTGAATTCCTATAATCACATAGAAATCTACTTAAAGCTACTTCCATAGTTCTTTTTTCATGAATAGCGATCATCAATTTATTTTTTACAAATTTTACTGCATTTTCGGCTAGGCTGTTACTTTGAGGATGGTATGGAGGTGTTAAAGTATGCTTAGTACCATTTGCATTAAAAAACACTTGAATTCATGTGATGTAAATGGTGGTCCGTTGTCACTTACAATGTGTTCAGGTAAACTAAACCTCGCAAAGATCTGTCTTAAATGAGCAATGATTTGACATGCTGCTGTTGACGATACCTCTAACACTTCCAACCATTTAGTATATGCATCTATGATAACAAGATACCTCTTAGATTTGAATGGACCCATAAAATCTATATGTAACCTAGACCATGGTTTATTTGGATAATTCCAAACATGTAACATACTCTTTGATGGATTTTGTCTTTCCAAGAGACAGGGTGCACAATTGTTGACCATTTGTTAAATGTCCTGATCAATATTAGGCCACCAAATATAAGATCTGGCTAAAGTTTTCATTTTAACTATTCCAAGATGACTTGAATGTAGTTCCTCCAACAAATGTATATGAAATTTCTTTGGTACAATAACTCTATACCCCCACATAAGTATTCCTTGCTCTAATGTTAATTCATTTTTCCTATTAAAATAAGTTGTCAATTCCTTATCACAAGGCCGTAGCCAGCCAATAATTTCAGGGGGGGTTTGGTGGGCCCATCTCCCAATTGACGGAGGCTAGGAAAAATTCTAAATAAAAAACTGTTCTAGAAGCTATCTGAAGTGTTTTTTATGGCAACACTATCGGAAGCTAGGACAAATTCTAATTATTAAACGGCTCTAGAAGCTATCTGAATTTTTTTTATGACAACATAACACCATAACTCCCGAAGGCTAGAAAAAATTCTAAATAAACACCTCTGAAAGCTCTCTGAAGTGCTTTTTATGGTAACACAGCCCCCTAATTTGTACTTGTACCTTAATTTTGATATTGTTTGAACCATAAATAAAGCCAT
>CABFWB010001332.1:19350-42833 GCA_902151455.1 Timema bartmani | reverse complement strand
CCCCCCCCCCCCTGACTACGGCCTTGCCTTATCATAATCATAAGGCCAACCAAACTTCACATAACCTGTAAGTTTAACAAATTCTGAATCTTTTTGTATTTCTCTCTTTATATCTTCACATTTTATGGGTGTTCCACTATTTTCAAAACATTGTAAATAAGTACTAATACAACTATCATTCTCTAATTCATCATTGTCAGAGTTAACTAATGGCCATCTGGATAATCCATCGGCATTACCATGATTTTCTGATTACATAGAAAATATCAAAATCATACCCTTATAAGAAAGAGCAAATCTTTCTAATCTACTAGCTGCAAAGGCTGGTAACCTTTTTTCTCCCCAAATATGCTTAACAAAGGTTTATGATCTGTACATAGTATAAATTTCCTCCCCCACAGGTATTGATTAAATTTTTTTACTCCATAAACAAGGCTCAAAGCTTCCTTGTCAATCTGTGAATATCCCTGCTCAGCTTTAGACAGTGTGCGGGAAGCATAGGCTATTGGATGTTCACTTCCATCACTGCACTTGTGACAGTACACTACCCACACCATAGCCTGATGCATCACATGCTAATTTTAAAGGTAGTTTAGGATTATAGTGAACTAAAACCTCTGCTGACAACACTAACTTTTCTTTAATTATTGAAAAAAATTTCATGCATGCCTTGTCGAAATTAAAATCTGTGTTTTTCCTCAACAGACGATACATAGGACACAGTATCGTGGATAAGTTTGGAACAAACTTCCCATAATAATTGACTAGCCCTAGAAATCACTTCAGTTGTTTAACATTTTCCGGCTTAGGTGCATCTAATATAGCCGCAATTTTGTCTTTGGTCGTTTTTAATCCATCTTTGTCTATTACAAACCTTAAATACTCTAAACTCTTGGAAAAAAACTTACACTTATTTTTGCTTCTTGTGAGACCCTTGTCACTTAAACGTTTTCATACCTCTTTGAGTCTGTCACAATGCTCTTGCATGTTCCTACCAGTAATCAAAATGTCATCCAAAAATACAATTACTCCTTTTAACCCCTGTAATATTTTTTCCATTAATTTTTGGAACAAATTTTCTGACGGAGAAATTCCATAAGGAATTCTGTTATACTTAAATAAACCCTTGTGAGTGCTTATAACACAAAGTTTCTTAGATTCTTCATCTAACCTAACCTGTTGATAAGCTTGACTTAGATCCAGTTTACTAAAGGTTCCCCCCTTTTGTAAAGTGACAAATAACTCTTTTATTTTGGGAATCGCATGTCTCTCTAGTTCTAGACTAGAGTTTAAGGTCACTTTAAAATATCCATATATTCTAATATTTCCATTCCTCTTATGTACAGGGACTATTGGTGTACCGCATTCACTATTAGGTATCGGAGTTAATACCTCCTCTTGCACTAAACGTTCTAACTCCTGCTCTACCGTTTCTTTAAATGCAAATGGAATTGATCTTGTTTCCTAATACTTTGGCTTAGCATCTTTTTTCAAATTTAACCTAACTGGTTCACCCTTATACTTATAATCTTCTAACTTTTTATTAAAAACTTTTGGAAAGTCCCTTAACAGGTTGGTTACCATTTCTGTTTGTAACCTATCTGCCATTACACTATTTGCACTATGCAAATTTTCAGGTATCAATAATTTAACTTTTAGTTACTTAATCCAATCCCGACCTAGTAATAGATTAGCTCCATTTTGTGTGGCAAATCCTGATATTGAACATTTACATTTATAACACCCACAGTACATATGAATTGAAGATTAAATCATTTGGATTCTAAGTGATTCAATTTATCCAGATAAAACTTTTCAGAGATTACAGATACCTCTGAACCTGCTGCTACTTCAAAAGGAATTTCTTTTCCTTCCACCTGAACATTTATTATTAAAAGATTTTACTCTTTGACGCTTCTCGTCAAGCTGATTTTTAAATAACCCAAATAAATTTGAGATGTCATCAATGTTTTCATCACTATTGTCATTTAACGCACCCAACCCCACAAAATGTTTATTACTGTCATACTGTCTGTCTCTTTGAGATTTGCTAGCAATCGTACGAGTAGCCCTATTAGAATTGTTTGATTTACCCGACTGTTTCAGTTGACACAACTTTTGCAAATAACCTTTCTTCTTACATACACGGCATTCGTACTGTTTATAATAGCATTCATTTTTTAAATGACCGTTCCTTCAACAGCAATAACACCTAACTTCTCTTGTACTTCCTTTTCTCTCTTCTTTTTTTCGACATTTGAAGAATTTGTGATTGACGATCAGCTGTTCCACCGGTGCTATGTCCAAAGGCCAGTGACGCTGCATCCTTCTCGGCTGCCTCCTAAGATGTTGAAATGAGCACTGCCTTTTCGTAGTCTAGTTGTCTCTCCACTAGAAGTCGTTGCTTGATAGAGCTTCTTCTCAAGCCACTTACAAGACGATCCTGTAAATAATCAGATAATGATTCTTTAAATTCTCAATGCTTTGACATTTGTTTTAAGCAAGCGATATAATCTGATACACTTTCATGTTCATACTGTGATCTTAAACTAAATTTATACCTTTCAGCAATAAATGATGGTTTAGGATATAAGTGTTCTTGAATAATTTTAATTAGATCCACATAGTTTTTTGTTGACGGCTTGTCAGGTGTACATAAATCTCGTAAAAGATTAAAAGTTTTCACGCTTACTACTGTCAGTAACATACTTACTTTCTTCTCTTAGTTATACTATTACATTCAACAAATAGCTCGAATCGCTCTACATATGAAGACCAGGTTTCTTCATTACTGTAGAAACTACTCATATTTCCTATGACCGCCATTTTGTGTTAATATGGATGAATTTAATAGACCACCCCTAAGTTATTAAAATCCCCAAACGTTCTTAGAGTAGCCTCAAGTCTGCTATGCATGCGCTTCCAATTGAAAAACTTTTTTTCACTTATATAATTAAATTAATTCAACAAAAATTTTAAAGCTGGACTTTCAAATTTCCAGGAAAATACTACACCATAGTTTGTTTTTACTCGTCGCCAAAATGTTATGTCCGTAACATGATAAGGACGGCTGGAATAAGAACACTTACTTTGTTTAATGTTACTGCTTGAGTGAGAATGGTTTGTCAGGAACACTGGCTATCAATAAGATTCTCGATAGTCATTTAGGATGGGGCATGATGGGAAGCAGACAATTTATTACATCACCATACATGATAGCCAACCTACATGCAAATACATTACAGGAGTGTGAAGAAGTGTGAAGTGTTAAAAGTGTAAGAATAAATGAAAAAAGAAATGTGTGTGTTTGTTCCTATCTAGGCCTAACATAACTATCCTTTCAGGTTGGGTTCCTTCACTATCACTTAATTTACATTATTGTACAGTGTTTCAATCTACACTGTCTTATTACACATATCCAGGCACAAAGGCTAATAATTCATTTTAGTAACATACATTAGTTATTTTCAGATAAGTGTGTAGGTAGGCACTTAAGTATATAAATTCTATAATTTGATTTAATTGACTTATACATATTAATATATATATATTTGATTTGCCTAAGCCTTATTTGTTCATGACTTGACATTTTGACAATTCCCTTGGTGGGCATGTTCAAAACACTAGTCATAAAAACGTAAAGTAAAGTCTGTTCATCGTAGGAATTGTTTTCTGAAAGACCTTTTTCCCTACCAGAAAGCTATTATATAGTAGGATTTTGGTAGGAAAAAAAGACCTTTCAGAGAGTAATTCCTACCATGAATGGAGTATACTTACTTATTTACTCACTCTCTGGCATTAGGAACTCGAAAGTTCATTATCACACTTACAAACATATGTCAACTAGCTCTATTTTGAGATAGTTCTATCCAGTCCACCTCAGTACATCCTATCTCTTTCAGGTTAATTCTAATGCTTTCCTCCCATCTGCGCTTGGGTCTTTCAACTGGTCTCTTTTCATTAGGTTTGCCAGTCACAATCTTAAATGTGGTTTTAGTTTCTTCCACTCATATCATACAAAGATCAATCTATTCAGACTTTTACTATCAATAACATTGTCATGACATAATGTTTGACTGTTTGCAAACTTATACAGTTTAAGTTCCTGAAAACATAATTTAGATAAAATCTGATAAAAACAAAATTATATTGTTTAAAAATTTTCTTTTAATTGAGAAAGTTATTGACCCTGCAAAACAGGTTTATTATTTTGAAGTATTTTATTTTCAACCAGGTACATCAATTCTTTGTAAACTCTATAGATAAATATATATTGCTTGATTTGTATTTAAATTTAAATACAGTGATACCATATCCTGCAGCAATAGCACAGATTGTCGGAGCAAGCAAGGCAAACAGTACGGTACTTTACTTTGTTAATATGAAGTATTTTATTTTTTGTAATGATACAAAAGCATTTTTATAATGATTATTAAAATTGAACTTTAGTATTGAATTATTTCAAAACACACTTTATTTATCAAAATACTGTTTGTTTTTATGCCAGGAGAGGTCAGAGGAAAATCTGCTACTGGTAGGCGGTATAATTCATTCACGATAGGTCTTTACCTGGATGACAGTTCAAAAATCATATGTTTAGGTTTTAGGTTACCAACACTTGTAAAAGAACACTGTTTTGTTATGAATGTTAAGTTTTTTAATTACATGTTATATTTTACATTTAAAATAACTTAAACTTAAGTTTTCTCACATTATTTCATTACTTTTAACAATTTCTTTTTACCCAATCCGAAACAATATTTTAAACATATATTAAAAGTACCTATTCTTTGTTTTGGAATGTTATCTATGATGTGTAATATAGTGCATGCATTAATACCTTTTAATAAAGGCATCGTATTTACTTGGTAAAGATAAAATACTTGTAATTTATTTTATATATGATTAACTATTTTATTATTAGTTTATTGTTTTTAGAAATATTTAACTGAATAAAATATAATCGTCTGCTGCGAGGATACACCATTTTAAACAACTTGTCCGCGTCATCATCAACCACATGGCTAATATTCGTTGGTCGCCATTTTAAAGCCATATTTGTTAGACCTTTTGTGAAAGTGCTCGGAATAATAATTATTTTAACTTGAATAGAAGGATAAATAAGCTTTGTGGACGACCTCAAATAAATATTAAGACTTTGTTTAATTTAAATATATTTCATAGAATTTATTACTGTGCGCGTTTATTATATTTTTAACTTTAAATTAAGTCTCTAGTTTGTTAGGTCCACGCCTTACTCTAACTTATAATAATTTATAACTAAGTTAAATTACCTTTTATTTTAATTATTGGGCTTCTGTATTAACGTAAAAAAACTTAATCCTAGATCATATTACTAATTATTTTAAGAATAACTTTGTGTATACAGATATTTTCTCTTTAGTTCGAATACATATTAGGCCTAATTTGGTTAATTTTAATCTTACTTTAATCTAACTTTAATCTAACTTTAATCTAACTTTAAACTTTTATCTTTTATCAAACTTAAATATAAGTTTAATCTAACTTTAATCTCACGAAATTTTATAAGGGGTTCTTTTTATTTGTGGATAGATTTGTGTGTGTTTTTTTGATAATGAGTTCCCAGGAGAAAAAAAGAAGAGAAGTTACAGATCACCAAGTCATTCAAAAATTTCAACTTCAAAATTCTTTGAGGCATAATATTGGCCTAAATTACTGTGGTTAACTATCACATTACTCTACATAACCATATGTTTTCATAACAGCTGTCCCAAGTGACAGTGGGAGATATCAGCTGTTGGCGTAGTGATATTTTAGGGACTATTTTCTAGTTACTTTTTGAGCTGTCATCCAGGTAAACTTAGGTCGTGAATGGCGTATATGTTGCAATCAGCAGATTCTAGACTTTTATCTCGACCTAAAGCAAGATTTCAGATCCAAAAATCAGCGATGTCTCATAAAATATGAAATAAGCTCAGGCACTTGACTAGAATACAGTTTTGGTTGGAGTTTAGGGGGATTGAATCAAACCACTTGATTATATCTTTAGTATTGTGGAGCATGAACATATCTAGGATTCAATTTCATGTAAAGGGAAAGTGGTAAAGCACTTAATCATACCTTTAACATATTTAATAGAAAAATTAAATTATGTTTTTTTTAAAATATAAGCCCAAAACCTTATTATTTATTACTCAACAAGCCACAAAAATCCTGTTTCAGACCACTACAGATTAATTTGAATGACTCAAATTATTGCTTATGTTACATATATAATTTTATGATTACTTATGATACATTAATTTTTGTTTTGATATTTTGAAAACGTGAATTTTAATTTTAATTAGATATAGTAATAGTTGACTTAATTTATTAGGCGGGAGGGGGTCAAGCCCTATAGAAATATGCTTCCTTGACTATATGCCTTGACACATCACTGACTTGCAGATGAATGCTTAATTTACAGAGAGACGCTATTGTGGGTGGGAGTGTAACATCTCAGCTAATAAAAATAGCATAGTAAAAAGCAGCATAATAAAAGAGGAACATTTAATGTTAAAAACTTCTATACTCCTTGATAGTTATTTAGAAGCTATTAAATAATAATATATTCTTACATTATATCATTTATATGTTTAATGAGACAACTTAGTCACCCTTTCTTAGCATTGACATTTGATGTATTTTTTGATGGTGATTACTAATATTTCATTTGGAGGACAAGGCTGGTTTTAGTGAGTCAATGTTTAAAAATTATTTAAATGATCTGAATCCATCTTATCATAATTATAATGATTTTTTTAATTCTAATATTCATGATTTCTTAAAATCAAAATCTTGCACCTGGAATTAAACCAGTCCCTTATTAGTCTCCTCTAATAATGAGCTGTATATCTAAGAAAAAAATATTGTTCTTTTGATTAGTCAAATCTGAAAAAAACTGACAGTAAACGAACTTAAGAGGCTGGTCAACAATTTTCCTCCCATTAAATATATTAAAATTTTTTAAGATTGTAACAAAAACGTTTAATGTATTTGATTTTGACTAGACCAATATAAAGGAATTTGTAATATCTAAGGAATGATTTCTGCAGATATTTGATTAAACTAAGGGTAATTAATGTATTCTAGGAGAATTATGTTGCCATTCATCACTTCACTACTCAAAATAGTTTTTATCTAGTGATCCGTTACTTATTTATATAATTTAAAAACAAATGATTGATTAAATATGTTTAATTTATATGCAAGTATTATTCTTGAAAACAGAAAATTATGCCCCCTTAAAACTTTTTTTTCATATATAAGTTGTTTTTAAAATAAATTATTAGTTAAATAGTAAGCTCTAAGACTTATTTTAAAAACAAACATTTAAAACAAGAATTATGAGTACCATCACAACTCTTTGGGCTCTTTAATGAACAATGTTGCCATGATTGTTCTGAAAGTAATATAGCAAAAACATATACCAGGTATTCATTTGAAAACTTTCCACCAATATATCTTGAAAACAACACATTGCATAAAAAACTGTTTTAAACAAAAGTTGTTTGGTTTTAAAGGGGGAGTAAGGTGGTAAGGCTGGCATGACCTTGTGTTTCATTGCTAAGGTGATGTTAAGGTCACTTTGACTTTAATCCCTATTTTTTATTACATAATCTTGTAGATCACATTTTGCTATTTTCAAAATGGTGATTTAAAGCTGTCTAAAGTAAAAAATAGCCTCAAAAGAGCCTCACAAGCCTCTGAGTCACCGGAACCGGGGGTGGAATGGCGGCAACGTTCAACCAAACACATCAGAATAGTAACGTATCAAATCTTTTGGTCTTTTAAATCTTGTGTCAAAATTTAAGGAAACTGGATCTGTTGCAAACAAAAACGGACTGTGTGTACTATATTGAGTGAATTAACTCAAGTGGAAATTTTAGGCACTTACATGGCAAATCTCAAAAGTTCAGTGTGGGAAATGGCTAAGACTACTGGTTTGTCAATTGGTTCGGTTCATAAGACATTAAAATTAAATAGGTTCATCCATATAAAATACAGGTACATCGAACATTAAGCGAAGATGATTCTGATTGGCAAGTAAAGTTTTGCGAAGAAATTATTTAAAGTAAATCCATTGTTATTAGAATGTATCTGCTTTTCTGACGAGTGCACATTTTTACTAAGTGGTTTTCTAAATAAACACAAATATCGTTATTGGAGTGATAAAAACCCTCGTATTTTTACTGACGGACACACACAATGGCAAAAAAAAAAAGTTTGGTCATGTGTATTAGGTGACATGATTATTGGTTCGATATATACTGACGGAAATTTTACAGGGGGAAAATACTTGGAAATGCTTGAAGAAGCTATTCATCCTCTCATAGTGTACGCCATAGAAAATCAACTAGACAATCATGGAAACATGGAGCTGGATGAAGATCTTTTACATTTTACATTTTTAGCAAGATGAAGGCCTCCCCCCCCAACATGCATTACTCGTTCATCAATGGTTAGACAACACATCTAATGGACAATGGATTGGCAGAAGAGGACCAATTGAGTGGCCAGTAAACTTACCTGATTTAATGCCCCTAGATTACTATTACAAAAGCAACCCTGCAAAACGTCAGGAGTTAATTAGAAAGATACCATATCATTGTTTAGCTCCAAATGAAGAGTATATTGAAAATCTCGTTTAAAGTTAAAAAATAGTTTTTCTCAATAACTATTTTACAAACACACATGTGTGAGCGCACAGCACATGAACACTTGTACCTTCCCGAGTTATGTTTGAATAGGCCAAATTCTAATGCCACGCACGGTGCCGGCGACTCAGAAACTGGTGAGACTCAATTTTACATGATAACTTTTACTTTAAAAAAATTAAAACCACTATTTCGAAAATGGAAAAACGTGATCTACAAGAATATGCAATAAAAAATAGGGAGACTCATTTAAAAAAATCAAAATGACCTTAATGTCACCTTAGCAACGTCATCCAAGGTAATACCAGACTTACCACCAAACTTCCCCCTCAGAACCAAAGAACTTTTGTTGTAAAGATTATTTCTGCAATGCGTTGTTTTCGAGATATTTTGGTGGAAGGTTTTCAAATGAACACCCAATATATTTTGCAAAAGTTTTCAAACATTGAAATAGTGTTGCCTATTTGAAATCAGTTATTGTAGTCAGTATAGTTTTAAGTTTAAACTACACTTAACACATTTCAAAAGTTTGGTTGGTTGCAGACAGTAATTTTAAAATTCTGCTTGTTTTATTTACGTTAGAATAATTCCTATCCAGGCTACGGCAGTTGTTCGCCTATTCAAGTAACCCAAGAGGCTATAAATACAATTTAATCGTAGAGGACAGATTTAAACTTCAGAATCTTTGAAAATAGCTTTTTTCTACCATGTCTTACTACCCATGCGAGCTTGTTTCTACGCTATCCATTTCAATATTGAAAGGGCGAATTGATACCTGTGATAATAGTTTTCAGGAATTTAGCTTTTTTTGTTTTCTAATCAAACCTTTCTCTTCTGTGTTAACCCAGTCACCCATGTTGGGTTGTGTAGGGGTGAGGAAGGTGGGCCTAAGGATTGCTCTAGCAACACTGTAGGGTTGGCTGTGCCACAAAACTGGTAACATTTTAATTTTATCTAATACTACTACTGGGGCTGGATCTTACATGGTTCTTCTATATGGGCGACAAGTTACTAGAGTCTGACTAACTTGAGTGAATCTTTAATTGAATCTGAGTGCAAAATACATGTTGATGTTTAGTTCATTAAGACTGTACTGTAATTATGTTTAGTTTATTATGACTATTGTAATTTCTTTAAACCACATATACTTTAATAAATCATTTCAGTTTCACAATTATTAAAAATAAATTTAAAAAACTGTTTACAATATCAAAACTTCACAATAAAATCACAACACAACTATACTGTACACTTGAACAATGTTAAATCAGCTAAGAATTCACCACTCACTGTGACTGAATAATAGAGGAAGAAAATAGTCATCTTCCAATCAATAAATTACAGGAATTACTATTATTTTTTAAAAATATTTCTTACCACTGCCTGCCTCTAAAATATGGCTTTTATTTTATTACTCTTCTTGCCTTGTTGTGGATTTGTCTAAAAGTTTTTAATATGTTAACTTCAATTACCCTAAAAGGTAGCATTTTTCCCTTGACGGATTACACTATGACCCTATCTTATAAACCATGCCATAGTGGAAACATGCAATGAGAACTTGCCACCTTTAAGGGCAAACGAAGGGTACCGTAGGGTATATATTAATAGCCAGTACTAAGAATATAGTTTATGACAATCTTTCATTAATATAAACTAATATTTTCTGAAATACAAGTAAGGTAGTGTCAATGATAACAAACTTACAGAACTTTAACATTGCTCACTCAGCAAGAATTATCATAAGGGGAATAGAAATAAAAAAGTTTCAGGAAACAAAAGTAATGGTCTCTTGGATGTGGTCAAAACCTGTGTGGCAGCAAGATAGCTATAGGACCTTTATTCTGAAGGGACTCCAAAAAAGAACTGCTTAAAAAGTATTTCTGTTTATGTGTTGGGGATAAAACTAAAAACACCAAACTCTGTATAAAAATGTAACAGATTTTTTCCATTTTTCAAGAGTGCAACAAGGACAAGCTTGTTAATTTAGAAACAATGTAATCAATTTGCTTGCATTTATTGCTTACACACATATTGAAAATATAATATTTCACTTTTACTATTGTGCACAGTGTTTCTAGAGTGTCTAAAAATAGCTTTGTAATATGAACCACAGCTAGTAATCACATGAATGCCCTAAGTTTACAGAACATCTTAATCTAACTTTGAACATATTAGTGATGTTGTGACAAGGTATTCCAAATAATTAATTTCTGATATATACATAAACTTTTCTTAAAAGGTTTAGAATATACTATAACAAAGTGTGAAAAGCATCGTGTAATTTCTATGCCTTTAAGTCTACACAACATGTTTCATTAAGACATGGTCTATATTGTGTAGGTTTCCATGTGAGGTGCGAGTGAGAGCAGTACCCTTACAGCCATGTCGTCGTCATGGCAAGAAACGTAAGGAAGATGAACCAGATGCTGTGATAGGACGCAAGGATCCTACCACGCTCCATCGAAACCCTTGCTCCATGGGATCAGTGGATCCTCGGGCTACACCAATGTCTATTGATATGGCATCAATGCTGGAAGGAATGGAGGCTCAGCTACAGAGTTCTCAGGTACTCCTCAAGAGCAAAAATGTGAGAAGGAAAAATCAAAACTACATTGCTAAATATGTACCCACTTAGTGCAATACACATTTATTAGTAAATTTTGTTTGTGTGTATATGTGTGTGCATGTGCGTGTGCGCCTGCGAGCTCATGGATTAGTGTCGGGGGAAAAGCAAAGCTCCACAGGATTCTACTAGTAAATTGATATCTCCCACACATCATCCATTTGACCAACCACATACAAAATAATCTTATAGACAGTTATATTATGTTTATTGGCTTGAAATTGCAAATTTGAATTTAATACTAAATGGGAGGAACATTTTACTCATACATCCTTGTCAAGTTGAACTTGCCTTGGCTATAGCCTACAGGCCATTTCTGTATGTGATGTATCTATATTTTGGTGTTTTTTTCTGAACCCAAAAAATTTTTTATTCTTTTTTTGTAAATATTTATATTTAAATCAAAGAAATTATCTATTATGTACATTTCTGCCCTTTGACTTAGAAGTCCAAGAGATGAACATTTTAGTGAGTAAAACCCACTTTTCCATATGAAATTTAATTTTTGGTACATGAGTTTATCCTATTAAAAGCATGGTAGTTTTAAAAACTATAAATATATGCTAAAGATAAATTTTAATAGCCATTGAAAAAATAATGCTATATTTTATATTAATTTACCACTCTTTATATTCTGAAAGTTTAAATATATGTTTCCTTTTATTCTCAATTTTTTAATGGGGTAGGAGTGTTTACATGTTATAAAGGCCTTATAATATACATTTTTGTAATAAATTACTTGTATCTGTTTCCTGGCTAAAGAATGGTACCTATGCACTGTTGATAATAAATTACTGCACCCTCACATACAGTATCTCATATGGCCACCCTGGACAACCAATCATCTGGTTTTCAGTCAGTCTCATAGTCACATACTAAGTTATATTTCATGTTAAAGTGTATAGTGGTTGTTTTAGTGATTAGCTCAAATATTATCCCTCAACGAGACACTGCTTAGAATAAATTTATTTTTAAATTCATCTTCGATTTTGTGAGAATGAAGTCAAGGGTCCTAGGTTTTATTCCCATATCAAGTTCATTTAAAAAAATTAATTGAATATGCCATAACCTATTCTATACTTTATTAGTCTGAATTAGCTTATCTTTTTATCCCAACAAGTCATTAAAATATATAGTTCAGCCTATAATTGCAGCCTTACATCATATCAAACAAATTTTGTAGCTTCAAGAACTGCATCTGCGTAGTGATATTTGACATACATCACAAGTTTTAATCACTGCACTGACAGTGCCGTTCGTTGCTCTTCTTAATCCCAACAAGGTTATTTAATAATGTCTATGACACGATTGTACAGTCTCTCTCACAAATACAAAATCCCTATACACTCACACCCGGAGATCTATGTGAATACAATTAAATTTTGTTCAAAGTTTCAGCGTACAGCGCTGGGATAAAAAAAAGCTGTCAAGCATGTGTGTACAGTAAGTTGCATAGGAGTTAGGCGCACGGAACTGCACATGTAATAATGGCAAGCACTTTCTGTGTTGTAAGATCGTTAATGATGACCCTTAAAATGTATTCACATTTCTAGTGTGTTGTTTTCTATTGTGGTATGTTCTTCTGCCGTGTTCCAAGATGTCGAGGTGTGAGGTATTATGCGCCTAGCTCCTATGCAACCTGTTGTGCACTCATGCTTGAACAGCTTTTCTATCCTGGCACTGTACATTGAAACTTTGGACACAATTTAATGGTATTAGCATATCTTTTGGAATGTAAGTGCATAGGGATTTTGTATTACTTTTGGTCCAAGCAAGCTATATGTGCAGTTTGGGCTATGAGTGTCCAAACACCCTGCATATATATATATATAACTAAATAAATGTATTAAGACATACATTAGTTGAGTTACTTACACAAGAGGGATACAATCTTACCAACATTTACTTCATACTCATTAAACTTTACTATACATGTAGTGCGGTCTACTACACACTCCCACCTTGACAATTTTGAATGCATAGATTCAAAATTGCAACACAAGATCATATAAAACACTTTGGCACAATAGTAAGAAAGACAAGTCAGACAAACAAAAATTAACCAGGTGTTTAGGTGTAGAACTCACAAGTTCAAATGTTTTGGAATTTTAACCTTCTGCCACACTCTTGCTGCAACCACTTCTTGTACCCTATCTAAGTCTGATGGCCCAGCTAATGGTAGCAGCTCTCCTTTTGATGCATCACCCTCCCTCATGCCCTTCATAACACTTAATCTCTTCACTTTATAAAAGTTTTGTTTTGACTCTCAGAAGTCCAGTTTTATCCCTTAACAATTGCATATTCTTCATGAATTTATTCCCCGCTTGAAAGGATTCCGACTGCACTACCTTCAACACTCTCTCCACCTCTTGAGTTTCTTTAGTAGTCATTTCTCCCTTTCTTTCACCTTTGTGAACCAGACTATGGTATACCATGAAAAATACAGTAGTCGACTGACAAAGTCCTCAATACAACTAGTCATGCTTGGGCATACAACAACACCTTTATTCCTTTCTGAGTTACTTTCCTCTTGGGAAAAAAACAAATTCCTCTTAAGGCCAATCTTCTGTTCTAGTTTTAAGCCAAAGTGGTACCTCCCACCACTGACGGTCAAGAAGTGCCTTTGGGCTGCACCCACTAGATAGTAGTTCGGTTGAATTCAATGTACCTGGTACATGGTGCGATTCTTCTTGGTGACTGTATAGGCATATTTCCTTGTACCTGTTGCCTACGAAAGTATTTTAAATACCTTTGAATCTTTAAGTCCCATCGCTTATTTTACTTGTATGCCCATGCGTGTTCCTACAATCGCTGCTAGAAGTTCCAGCTGAGGAATTGTTACTGGAATTATAGGTGAAATCCAGGTTTTTGCTTCCAGAAGGTTTACAGACACCTCTGTTTCTGTTTTCACTCTTTAGAAAGCACAAGTTGTGTAGGCATGTTTGCTTGCATCACAAAATATGTGTAATTTTATGTCCTCTGGCCTTGAGAGGTCTGGTGAAAAACGTCTGAGAATACCGCACTGCTTCAGTAAATGGATTTGTTTAACCCATGTGATGAATCGTTCTGCCAAATAAGCTAGTAGCTCATCATCCCATCTATATTTCTCCTTCCAGATTTCTTGCAATAACAATTTGGGAATTTGTGTTGTAGGACATGTGTATCCAATTGGATCGAATATTCTATGAGAACCAGACAATAGACTTCTCTTCTTAATCGGATGCATCAACACTGATCTCACATCAAAGTCACAATACATTTGGTCCAATTGAGGGTCCCAAATCAGTCCTAATACTCGAACACATTCACTTCCAGCGAGGCCTTCTATGTTGTAGTTAACTGGACCCATCCTCTTAGTTTGAATTTTACTGAGTACATCAATGCATCTGCCTCATTGATACATTTATTGAGCTCTTCTTCACTCTCCACACTAGTGCTACAATTTTCTACATAGAAGGTTTTTTTTGTAACTTCTTTGCCATTACCTTCATCTAATCTAAAGCACTGTCCAAATGGTGTAATATTGTCACACCGAGTAGAAATGGACTCAACGAGACTCCAAAAACTACTCTGCAATGTCAATGTTAGGTTGGCTTCCCTTCCTTCCAACACAGGAATTTCAAGAAATTTCTGTCTTTTTCCTTCAGGCTAATTTGCAGGAATGGCTTCTTCTCAATATCTGATATAACTCCTATTTTGTGTTTCCTGAACTGCATAAGAATTTGTGAAATCTTCTCTATCGGGTTAGGACCTTTTTCCAGAGAGTTGCCACCTTTGTCATTTTCAGATGTATCAAATACCGGTTTGATTTTAGTTGTCAAACTGGACTCTTTAATCACAGGTTGATAGGGTAAGAAATAGTGCTCTACATCCCCCTTCCGGTCTCTTGGAGCTTGTTTAGTTATACCATCATCTAACAAATTAAGTAGTAACTTGTCATATTCTTCATGTCTATTAATCGCCTTCAACCTCTTCGTCATTGCGACTAATCTCTTCTCTGCCATCGCCTTGTTGCTTCTCAGTTGGGGATGACCCCCTTTGAATGGTAGACAAACTTCATATCTACCTTCTTCATAAGAACTAAGCGTACGCTTGAAACACTGTAGAGCTTTCACTTCTTGATTATCCTTTGTTTCACCTCGACAGGATCTCTAATGCCTAGGATCTCAAGTCGCCATAAGTCTGGAATGTCCAGACTATTCAGGCAGTTGATAATGTTCACTGTATTGAAGTTAATACTTTTTGCCCTATGTCCCATCAAGCTTGATTTCCACTGCAGACATGCCTTCATCAAGCTCCATAACCTATACTGTTAATAGTCGAGCTAATATATCTGCTGCTAGCAATATCTTCACCTCCGGAACATCACAACCTACATCAGACTTGCTTTTCAGAAGAGGATAGTAATCTGGTGTATCGAATCGTGGAACATATTCTCATACTTTTCCTTGGTTTAACACTGGAACTGAGCACTTAAAATTTTCGTCAAAGCTGTGCATCGTGATCTTGTACAGGCTGTTCACTTCTTGGGATGTATTTACTCCAACGAAGAGATGCTATTTCAGCTTTTCTTCACCCACTCTTTTCAGGCCGAGCCTTCTCACACTTTCCTTTATAATGTAGGACTTCTGGGATCCTGAGTCTACTAGAACCCTGGTTAGTTTCATTGTGTTTTCACCTTTGACTTTAACTATCAAAGTATGTAGTAGAGGGTGGCTTCTCTGATATGACAAAAAAATTTGCGTTTTCTCCATACCAGTTTCAACATTATCTTCGCCATGTCCTCAGCACTTAGATTGGTCTTACTTAGGACACATAATGACATTATGTCCTTTGTCACATACTAGACATTTCACCAAATTTCTACAGCTTTTTGAGATATGTCCCATCTTAAAACACTGAAAACAAGCTCTCTTTTTCTTTAAGATGTCTAACTTCTGGTTATGGCTAATTTCCTTGAGAAACATGACAATGTTTCAAAATCAATTGAATATCAAATTCAAATATATTTTATCCTTTGTTTCTGTGTTAATTTTGGCTAATTTTTTACTTTGATATTGATACGTAAAGTTTTTCCCTCAATAGTCTTAAAACCTTTCCCCATCTATATAAAGTTTATTTTTGGTACCTAAAAACCTAAAACATTAAAATACTATGCCACTGTTCTCAGATTAATTATAAATTATCTTTAGTTTGTCCTTGGTTAGTTTCACTTGCGATAGGCTAAATCTCCTTTCATCGATACTCCCAGGGGGGTGGAGCTGAATAGGCCAACCCAATTTTTTCCCGCCCCTTTTCCAAGCAGCCAACAGTGCAAGCATAAAAGTCCTTTAAAATACATTTAATATTTTGTCATGTTTACTCTATGGTTAAATGTCCAAAAAAAAAAAAATTTTACTCCGAATTGACATAAGATAGTTTTTTTTTTTAATTTAATATCAAGGCATGCCTAAAACTAGAAACTTGTGTTTTACAGGTGTCTTCCACTGTTTTGGATAGCCCAGTATCAATGTATCAAGGATGGGGATATCATCACCCAGTGGCAGAGAGTCACAGTCATGGTGTTGATATGTATCATCATAACTCACCTGGAGCTAGTGGGACAACAGCGTGGGGCCACCATCGAAGTCAGACTCATGCGTGGATGGCCGCTGAAGCTCAACGCAAACAAAACTGGCTCAACTCTGGAAATATAAGTTCAGGAAACCTCAACAGTTGGGGATCAGATTATGGACCTTTTGGAGGATCTGGGTTTTCTGGTGAGAGAGAAATCAAAGTGGATCCTGATAGCACTACTAATCATGGTTCAAGCTTAAATCATACATCAAATTTTAGTATAAATGCAAACCCACCTGAGTCACCACTAAGTAGAAGTGGTGCAGCATTGTATAATAACTACAGCATGAATAGTCCTGCTGCTACAGGACTTGCTCAATTAAGTGGCCAAATTAGCCCCATTTCATCCTCAATTCACAATCATACGTCTACACCATCTAGTCCTTTTGTATTTCAACAGCCTTCATCACCATGGGCAAACCACCAAGTTCCAATCCAATCAGCTCAGCAACATGGTAGTTCTAGTTTATTCTCAGACACCAATAGCAATGCAAACTCTGCCACACACAAGGAGGTTTCTAGTGGAAGTTGGCAACAAGCCAGTGTACAGATTTCCCACAGCTCAGATGATCAAGTTATACCCTCTTCACCTTCACCAAGTATTGGAAACTCTAAACAAAGTCCTGTTTCAAATATAAGCCTTTCTGGTGATCATGCAGAAACTGTCCAACCAGATTTGAGTTCTATAACCGCAGATAGATCATCTTATTTACATCTTCCACCTTCTCCCTTTTCATCCCCTCAATCACAGCAACCTGTCATAAGCCCACAACAAACTGCTCTTGCTTGTAATAATACTCTTCCATCTCCTTCCCCAACAAATACTGAAAATACACAACCAACGTTAAATTCAACACTTACACAGCAATCATCTCCAAATACTCCCAACCCATCACACTCACAAAATACAGCAGACACAGCTGAAACTCAATGTCACGAAATTAACCCTCAATCCTCAAAGACTCCCGAGAGATCATTGTCAGTGCCCCTACCCTTAACACCAACAGATTTATCAATTTCTTCTTGTTCTAATTCCAGTCGAGGAGGCTGGGTGACACCAGACCGACCTCAATCTTCATGGGACTACAACCCACTAACACCTGCTCCTACTCAACCATCATCACCTACCCAAGCATCACCTTTCCGAATTCCTAAAGGACGGCCACCATCACGTTCCTCAAATCTTCATTCTAGTACTGCCATTAGTAATTCCTCCCCTGTTCCTTTGCATGACATGGCAAACAATTCCACTATATCTCCAACAACACAACAAAGTCTGCCTTATTCTTCAACTACTTCCACCTATTGCAAAGGATTCCTCAAACCATATCCTCCTGGTGAAAATTCTACATCAAAGTCTGTAAATATAGAGAGTCATCAACAATCAAGCTCATCCAACAATGAATCGGTTAACAATATTAAGGACCCCAATATGCCATGGGCATCTGATAATAGTTCGATTAACTCTGAACAATCAGACAAACTTACATCCATGCCTTTGTCATCTGTGTCACCATATGGGAGCACAGTAAATGAACAACCCTCTGCCGCATCATGGTATGGAACTGAAAGACACAGAATTAGGAGCAGTGTCAGTGAACCGATGAACAAAGTTAATAATTCTCAGACAGAAAGGCTATCAAGTTCATTTCTGCATTCAAGCTCAAATAATAGTACATGCACTCAAGGGAAAACCCCATGCAATATGATAAAACAAGAAGCAATGTCTGCTTCAGCATGGGCAGCAGTGGAAGAAGTGAAACAACTTAGTGACTATCATGCAACAATGAATGCGGCTGCTCAACTCCCTTTTGGAACTGCCGCAAGTGGAACATCTTCAGTTGCATATTCTACGACAAATCCTCCCAATCCCTTTGTGTCACCACTCAACACATGCACCTCTAACTATGGCTACTGTACTTCTTCAAATAATCCATTCAGTTCTGGTGGATATTCTATGTTTCCTGAAACCAAGGGCTATGGTAGCTCTCCTTGGAATGATACTGCAAACTACATGGATACTAGGACAGTATCTGGTACACACCTCAATCATCACATGAATGTTAACTACCCATACCAAACAATGGACTTACACTCACAGTTTTATGGGCAACAAGCTAAGCAAGAAGCAGCTCGTTCAGCATGCTATCACTCATCACCATATGGCTATCAAGGTATGGGTGGGATGGGTCAGTTCCACCCACAATATGCAAGTGCAGCTGCACAATATCCTGGGCAATTCCACCATCGCTGGGACCCACATCGCTGGGATTTATATGGACCTCCTCCTTTTTTCCCAGTTGCACCTGAAGCTCCAAGATCAGAACCAATCGGAGAGGTGACTGATTATATTGATAATGAAGAATGTTTTAAGGACTCTCAAATGGGAGGAGTTGCAATTGCACTAGGTCATGGATCTGTACTTTTTGAATGTGCTAAACATGAATTACACTCTACAACAGCTCTCAGAAGACCAAACAGACTTCATCCCACTCGGATAAGTCTAGTATTTTACCAGCACCGTAACTTAAATAGAGCAAAGCATGGTTGGGATGAATGGGAGGAAAAAATGAGACTTAGGAAGCTAGGTATTACTACATCAAGTGGAAACAATTCAGGATCTTCAGGCAATAGTAGTAATAATATTAATATTAATAATAATAATAATAATAATAGTGTAAACAATCAAGGTGGCAGATCTGACAGTGGCAGTTCTGCCAATGAACTTTTGCATTTGTTACCACCAACAGATCGACCACCAACTTATACATCTCAATTTCTAATGAGAACACCAACTTATACAACTACCACATGGACAACTCTTTTTCCAATGCATCCCTGCATGGTGACTGGACCATATCAAGAAAGTGGAGCTGCAGGATAAATATATTGTTGATATTAAATTAAAACATAAATAAACGTGTTTAAATCTTTGGTATTTATCAAACGAAAAATTTGAATAGCTTCTATTTTAACAATTTAGCAGATTTCCAAGTTTAGTTTTTTGACAACAAATACTTGGAATTAACTGAGGGGCTCTGTGCAAAAACAGTATATAATCAATGACCCCATTTTTCTTACCATTATATTTTAATGCTCTGTGAAGTTTAATTTAATGAAAGTGCTATATTTATTGGTATATGTTTATATTTGTGTAAATATTTATACTTAAGTCATTCATAAAATCTTAATTATACCTCATTTTCAGTCAATTTTTTTTATAAAACAATTTTCCTAGTATTTATACTGTTATTTGCAAGATTCACTCAGTAAGTAAGAACAGTATTTAAAGACATTATAAGAAAGCCTTACACAAATTGTATATGTAAAAATAAGTGTAAAGCTAAAATTATCCTATTGACTAACTAGCGAGGACATACTACAAATTAACTACACCATAATAATGATTTAACTTTTTAAGCTAGTAATATAATATAATTAATTGTTACATTTCCTTAATTCAAAAGCAGAATTTGTTTTGAAATTAGTTTTATTTTTCCATATCATATTAAAATTAATAAACATTGTGTATTTTATATAAAGTATTATATTCAAAGCAGTGTGTACAGTTTAATGAAGTGACTTAACTAGTCATTATCTATTACTTAATTTTTAACCAACACATCGATTAGCACTCAAATTAAGTCAATAAGCACTATTTTTTTTTTACATTGGTAAATCCTTGTATTATAAAAGTGCAAAACTATTCATTTATTTCAAGATGAAACTACAAGACATAATATGAGCTCACATTGTGACAGGTAGTTTTAAAAAAATTGATATTTGTGTTTTTTTAAGTACAGTTTGTATGTATGTATAAATGTGTGTGTGTATTTCTGTGTATGGTTAATGTTAATTAAAATATGTATACATACAGTTATGGACTGACAGTTGTGAATCAAATAAAATAAAGTATTTTTTTTATACAGATGTATAGTGATAATAATTATAATAAGAATAAACTTTCACTATGAGTATAGTATTTATTTTTGAAAACGTACCTACTAAAAGCTACAAACTCATACTCAATTTTTATTAAAAAAATTTGGTACCTCTGTGATTATCAATAATTCAAAGACTAAGAAAATTTATATTTTATTTAATTAACAAACTATGTAATGTATTTTAGATGTTTGTTTCTTTCAATTACTTTATTTGTTTTACTTAAGACTTTTTGAGGAGTATTTCATTAAAACTTGTTTAAGTCTTTTTATAAAAGACAAACATATCAAGTTTTAGCATATTTGTGAACCAAATGTTTGTCTAGACCCTTATAATGATGTTGTTGATAAAATAAAAATATGAACTCTGAAGTACTGTGTAAGATAGCAGTTGTGTTTGTTTAAATATTGAACAATAGATCACAATGAATTTTAAGAAACAAGCTTGCATACTCATTATTTTCAGAAAAACATTTTAAACAAAATTAAATTATTCCACCATTTATTAATTCTATTAGTGCTTTATGAATTTAGTTTCATTAAGCCCAAATTTTGATTTTGGTATGGATGTAATTTTATTAAGAGATGCATAGTGTGTAAATGTCATATTTATATAAAATTAAGAAAGAAAATTTACTCAAAATAAATTGGTTTTTAATTTAAAGTATAGCCAGGAATAACTTTACTGTAATCCAGTTACATAAAATGTTATTTTTTGACATACATATTATTTTGAATAAACTTGCTCTTACTATCAAATCTATCCTTGTGTTGATAAAGATGCAATACTTTGTTTATAAATATTTTCATATAATTGTGTTTTAATTAATTTCCCATGATATTTTATAGAATAACCAATATAGGTACACTAATCTATGAACTTTTTGATATATTTTCACAGTTTTGGCCAGGATATATTTTCACACACTTTAGCCAACATTTAAACAAGAGTTCATGTACTTGTATTAGTGCAATTTTTACTTATTTACATTTACAAAAATTTTAATTCTTGGTCTTCAAAATATTAAGCTTTCTCCATCATCTAAATTGTAATTTGTAGCATGCAATAATTGTCAATTTACAGAAAGCATAAAATATAAATTTATAAATTTATCTTATAAATTTGATATTACATCTTCACTTAAGTAGTGTATTTTACAATTTTACTGCTAACTTCAATGCTAGGGACTATCAGTTAGTTTTATTTATAATACCTACTATACTATTTGAAAATACAGGTTTATTCTTATGAATATTGTTGTATAGCTTTTTTTTTCTCTATATTTGTTAGACCATTTTTATTTAAATCTACCTAGGCTATATTTTTTAAGAGTTGTCAATACTGACATGAAACAACTAGATTACTGATTGATTATTCATTCACTTAACATACCATTTGTAAAATTAATATTATACATTTTTATAACAAATGTGTAGCTGTATAACTTAGATTTTCATGCACTTTTCCATTTGAAAAAGGGAAGTTATAGGACACTAATAAAGTTTTTATTAATATTTGTTAATTTTAATGCAAACCTCTTTTGCAATGTTGATAGTTAATAGGCCATCTATTTCCAAATATTCATTTGAAAGATAAAAATTAGTTTAACCACTAGTAATAACCATGATAATAACATTTTTTTACTTCTCAAAAACAATAATGTATAGATAACAATAAAATCATTTTTTAAATTTAATCTGCACAAAATATAAGTTTAAAGTTTACTTCCTCATTTGCATTAATAGGCATAGTTATTGTTTTAAGACATTACAAACAAAATCGGTTAAATTAAACTTAATTATTATAATAAAATATTTTCTTCATAACTATAATCACTCATTAAAATAAACACATCCATGGATTTCATGAAAAATAGTTTTAGAACCTTATTAAAATACAATTTTAATTAAAGGAAAATACTAAGTACTACGTTTATCTAAAGAAAATTTACTAATAATATATATATATATATATATTTCTTTTATCATCGCTTCTTAACACTTGTTTGGGTTTTACTCTTTGTGATATTGAACAATTTGAGAAAAGTGACATAAAGAGTAGGTATTGTCATTTTAATTTATAATTATATACACCTTTTCTTGTATTGAAAAAATATATTTTAATATACCTTAATGTCATTCAAAAGATCATCTCATAAGCATTTTTTTAAAATTGATTTCTTACGAAGTAAAGTGAAGCAACAAATACACTCAAATTATTGTATTATACAATAAACACATTTAGATAACTTTTATGAGCTAGATTATTAGACATATAAATTAAATTTCTAACCAGTTATTTAGAATATACTTCAAAATATTCATCTCAGATACTTTCTTAGACCTGTTAGATATATTCATTCAATATTCAAAACAAAAATACTTAAGAGCCAGGGGACCAACGTTTTACCTTTATTATTTTTACTATAGTGTGGCAAATAATAATTGTATTTAAGAATATATTTGAAAGAATATACACAATAAAATGAATTATATACTAAAACAGTTTTATTATAAAAGAATACACAGTAAGCATATGATAAAGACAGTTAAAAAAAAATATTTAAACGTTTGCATATATATATATATATATATATATATATATATATATATATATATATATAT